>CP141140.1:68378450-68516657 GCA_035235625.1 Saururus chinensis
TCCGTGTTGCCGTGAACCCAAATGCCATCCAGATTGAGCGTCTCCGTGAATCTGCTGGGCTTTGTGACGTGGAAGGCACCCATTGGTGGCTAATCGGTGCTGAGCGAAATACCCCTCCCCAGCAGATTCGCGTCCCATTTAACAACGCATGGGAACCTTTGCCATTTGAGATTGATGACATACACACTATCACAAGTGGTGGTATTGAGGCTTTTCATGCCCCATTTGACAATGAGCCAAGTCTAAGAAATGTCTGGGAACCTTTACCATTTGAGATCGATGGTATACACACTATGACAAGTGGTATTGACGCTAATGTGTATTAGCATATACAACATCGATTTCATGGATAAAAGACTCTAATATGTTCCTTATGCTGCTCTAATTGTCAGGGAGATGAGGAGTATTAAAAACTCTTTCCTATATATAATAGTGGTAATAGTTGAAAGACTACTCCTACTAGTCTTTTAAATAGAAATGATCCTTCTTAGTCATTACTTAGTAGAATTAAATAAAAGTGTAGTAGTACCGCTAATAATGAATTACTTATATATTTATAAAAAAATTTATAAATTTTTTAACTAAAGAAGAAATAAATAACTTCGATGTTTTATTTTGGTGGTGAATACATGAAAAAAGTTATCCTCTACTTTTTACCTTAACACGCTAACTGCTATAATATCTATAATAGCTTTGGAGTCTACTTTTACTACAGAAAATAGAGTACTTGACAAATGGACGAGTTACTTAGATCCAATGAAGGCAAAATACTGCTTCTTCTTGAGGGATTGGATGTTGCAGAAGACGGAGAACAAACTCCAAAGCTAGAAGAAGCCTTAAAACTTCTTAGATAGTTCAAATGTTATTTTCCTTTTATCTTAGAGGTTAGTGTTAGATTGTAAATGATAAATGAGTGTGTGCTAACCTAGTTAGGATGTACTCATACTATAGTAATGCAATATTTACCGATTACAATTTACAAAATTATGAATTTACAAGATATTATATTAATATTTTATATGCTGACCTAGCCCAAGAACATGCAACACAACAAGGCTATGGGCCATTCCATGTTTGCTTTCTAGGCCCGACTAGGTCGTGCCACGGGCCGTGATCGTGTCCAGGCCAGACATGGGTTGGGCTTGACCCAGCACAGCCCATTGCCACCTCTACGTAAAGACCCAAAACTTTTATATATAACACTTGAGGACATATGAGCCTAGTGTCAATCAAAGCTCCAAAAGTGAGTCTTTTTAGCACATAGGGAATATTCACGGTCAAGAAAAGGATCACAGTTTTTAGCTTTTCATGGTTTGGGAGTTTATTGTTTGTTGATCCTCTCATTGAGGCTTGGGAGTTAGTTTAAACTGGTTAGAGCTTTAAAAGAAACATGACTTCAGCATAGCACAACAAAAGATATCTCTATAATAATGGAATATCGAGGATATCAACCACTTAGTTCTAGAAGTCCTTATGGGCCTTAGCTTCATGACATGGATGGAGAGGGCTATAGTCTTTAAGAAGAGCCTGAAACCACATAATATCTTTTGAAGAGTCAAAGAGATCTCCTTGATATTGCCACAAACTTAGTAAACATTTTTACTTTATGATTAAGGTTAAACTTGGGATATTCTTATTCAATATTTATTTCTTCATTAAATTATTGTGATTCTTATTTAGCTATCTCACTGTGTATATAATATACTCAACGTCCTTATGATGCAAGTTCTCGAAAGAAATAAGCATGTAGAAGGTAGGATATACATGTCAAGGATATCAATTCTAGGCCACATATTATGTAGGATTCCTTTTATTTATATGCTGACACTTACACTAATATATGAATGTAGGCATGTAAGTGTCAATTTATTTACATTGGTATGTAATATGGTTTATAAAAATGTACTTGGGTGAGTCTTGTTTCTCTTTGGTAATGGTTAACATGTAATGTGATTTGATATTCATAAGTTTGAAAAATAAGCAGCTCACACCCTAAATATCCTAACGAAAATTTTGATTTATAGACAATAATGCTGTTGTTTTTTGTTGAAAATGAATTTAAAAATTGTGGGGTGTGACAATGCCTTGGTAGATTACAAGTAGAAGAGAGTAATTTTTCCATTACACGAAGAATGCATGTTCAAGTTTCAGGGATCCATGGGAAGGGAAAATTCCCTTATAATCTCTACTACAAGGCACAACAACTGATTTTAAGAAGGTGTATGACCTTTTTAGCAAGTGTAGTGAATGCAGAGGAGAAACCAAAGTTGGAAGAAGATATAGTAAAAGAATTTCCTGATGTCTTCCCAGAAGAGCTACTAAGTTCACCTCCAAGGAGGGAAATATATTTCACCATATACTTAATTCTAGATACCACATCCATATCTAAAGCTCTGTACAGGATGACCACTGTTGAATTGAGAGTTTAAAACTCAAATTCAAGAACTTTTGGACAAGGGATTTTTTGTAAATTTAATACCCTTCAACTTTGAGGGTTACCACAGTGCCTCTAGCCCAAAATAATAAATATAGAAGACTTAAAGAACACAGTGAATTTTTTTAACATGGAATTAGGGGGAAAAATTATGTATCCTATCTATTGATTGGACAATTAATGCACAAGAAAATAAGACCTTTACAAAGAATCAAGTTTGTTGCCACCCTCCCAACCTAGAAGTCCATCTCTACTTCATTTGTGACACCCCGTGTGATGGACTAAAATACTATTCAATTAAATATTTTTAAATCTTGAATTGCAATCTTATTTTGTCTTAATTCATTATTTATTTGGGCTATTTATATCTTAAATAAGTGAGTTGGGCCTTCGTTGTGTTTACATGTCCAAATAGGCTTCGATAGGATCCGAGTGGGAGAGGAAGTGAAGCCCAACTACCAAAAGCTATCTAAAATTCAAAAATGGGATCCTAATGGTCTAAACATGTATAGAATATTCGAACACAAACTTGTGGACCCATTGGATTTCAGATTTGCATCAAGAGAACCAAATTCGGGAAGAAGCTGATTTAGACAGATTGACACAGCCTTAGTATTTCAGTCATATCTTTTTATGTAAAATTTGGGTTGATATTATTCTTGTGGAATTCGAAAGAAGACGTCTATGACTACAATCATTATTTCAGGAAGAAATTTATACTTCTAAAGATATATAGGTCAACTCTGACATGCAAAGAGACAGGTAGTTAAACTAACCCGAGGCGAACACATGGAGGATCTTTTCATAAGTTGTGATTGATATTCATAAGAAAAGATAATAAGGCTGATTAGATAACTAAAGAAAAACTAAAAGATATTTAATTAATTTAGGATTTAATCATTGCCAAATAAACAACAAATTAAGCAATCAATCAGGATGTAATCAAAGGATGTGATTGGGCCATTCCCTTTGAAGCAACCCCTTCTACTCCCATAAATAGAGGGGTGAATGTGGTATAATCATCATATCATTCTCTTTAGAGCTCTATTCTTTTTTTTTTTTAAGTTTTATTGTAATGACTTTTTAAGCTCTCTAGTTAAGGCTAGAGGTGATTTGTAACAATATAATAAAGTTATATTCATGTTTCATCAATAGTTTCAAGTAACTATTGGTTAGTTAAAATGATGGTTATTTAATATTGTTTATCTTCTTATTTCTTTGTGATTTTAACACATAAGATGCTTGAAGGCTCTCCTTCTTAATCTTTTGTAGTTTTGATACATAGAACTCTTGAAGAAACAATTTTTTTTTATCCTTCATCTATCCAAAGTATTTCTTATCTTTTTTTTTGTTTTGAATGTTCATATAATCTGGTTAGATAGAATCTTCATTCAATTCTAACTAAGATAACATGACACATGAAAAATATCACTAAATATTCCAATAACCCTTAATGCCTTAGTATTTTATCTTATTGTTTTTTTAACTCTTTATTACTTCAATACTTTTCTACTTTTTCTCTTTAATCTTTCTTTACTTTTTTGTAATCATTGTGATACTCACACAAAGGCAATCCTTGTGGATTCAACCTTGCAAGACTACATCTACTTGTGAACGTCAAAATAATATAACCTTAAACTTTGGCTCAATTTGATGAATCAATAGTTTAGGTGTAATAAGTTTTTGGCGCCGTTGCCGGGGATCGCAACATATGACAATAATGTCGGTTACAAAATATTCTCCCTATTCATTTTTTTCTTCCTTTTCTTTTTCTTTCTTTTCTTTCTATTTAGAGTGAGAGTGTGGGAAGAAGAATCATTGAAGAAGCTCAACCGGAAAGATCTCTTGGACTTGTCATTGCTCAAAGAATTAAAAAAGACCACTTGAAGTATTCCAGTTAGTTTCATTCTACTTCCTTTACTTTATTTCTTTTAGTTCTTAGATTTTTTTTAGAATTATTTTTTTTAGATATCAAGTTTGAATTGCATGCTTTTCCTTGGTTAATTTATAGATCTTATTTCTTTTAATTTTACTTTGTTGATTCCTTTTTTGTTCTTTCCAAAAAAAATATTTCTCATTTTTTTATGCGTATGCGCTCATAGCAACGTGACCAAAGTGGTTGCTTAAAAAGTATTCATATTAATCTTAATGTTTTTGAGTTTTCTCGTTCTTTGAACACTATGGATGATGGGACAAGTAATTAATAATGGTTTTAATGATGTGCAAAATAATCAACAAGTTAAAACTTTGCGTAATTATTAGCAACCAACTAGATTAAGTTATTCTTGCATATTTTTTCCAACTAATGTGGGTGGTTTTGAACTCAAGCTGGGTGTAATTTAATTACTATCTAAATTTCATGGCTTAGTTTCAAAAAGCCCATATTTGCATTTAAAAAAATTTAAAGAGGTTTGTGTAACTTTGTCAACACAAAATGTTTCTAATGATGTTATTAGATTAAAACTCTTTCCATTTTTTTTAAAGGAAAAAGAAAAAAATTGGTTAAATTCTTTGAAGCCAAGATCCATTGGAACATGGCAAGAAATGCAAATAGAATTTTTGAAAAAGTTTTTACTTACCCATAGAACTAATGTACTTAGAAAGGATATCTTGAATTTTTTACAAAAAGAAAATGAGGCTTTCTTTCATTATTGGGAAATTTTTAAAGAACTTTTGTTATTGTGCCCACATCATGGATATAAAACACTGCGTACAATTAGTTTCTTTTATAATATCTTAAGTTCTCAAATGAGGCAATTTGTTATAATGATGTGTAATGGAGAATTTTTGAGCAAAGCACCCGAGGAAGCATGAGATTATTTTGATGTGTTGGTTGAAAATGCTTAATCATGGGAAGATTTTAATGATTTTAAAAGTAGTAATAAAACAAAATCTAATGTGATAACTAAGGGGGGCATGTACCTTCTTAAAGAAGAGGATGTTGTAAAATAAAAATTACAAGTATAACTAAAAAAGTTGTGGTTATAAAAATTAATAAGGAAAATATGTTTAAAGCTTCTCAAAAAGTACAAGATATTTGTAGTATATGTGAGAGTGATGGACATCAAACACATGATTGTCCAACAATCCCTACTTTTCAAGAGGTATTTCATACTCAAGAAAATGCTATGAATACTTACAAAGGGCATTTCTCTTCTCTTTATTCTAAAACTTATACTCCTAATTAGAGAAATCATCCTAATTTTAGTTGGAGAAATGAGTCTAATGTGCAGGTACCCTTTCTTCTTCAAATTATATTCCACCACATAAGAAGACTCTTAAAGACACATTGTTAACATTCATGCAAAGTCAAGCAAACACTTAACAACCAAACAATGTAAGCCATCAATGACTTGAAGACTTCTATCACTCAATTGACCACAACTTTAAGCACTCAAGAAAAAGAAAAGTTTCCTTCTCAACCTCAACCAAATCCTAAAGGTCAATTTGTAAGTAAAAATTTAAATTCTTCAAGTTCACAAGAAGAGCAACTCATAACCTTCTTTGGAATGCCTTTGTTAATGACTTTTTCACTTCTCAAAGTGGTGATGAACTTGACAAATCCGATTATGTTTCTTCAAGTTCATCTTCTAAAGATGTAGATTTTCTCCTTTCTTTTTCAAGTTCACTCCTCATGGTTTGAACCTATTTCTCTAATGATTCTTTATATTCAACCAATTGAAATTTGTTAATAAAAATAGATTCTATTGTCTCCGCATTAGCTCTAACAATTTTCTCTAACTTCTCACACTTTTTACTCTATTCAATGGTTTGCCTAAATTTACTTTCAACATCTAAATTCCCATCATCACTAGAAGAACAAGAATTAAACACAATGAACCAAATAGTCACAAGAAAAAGAGTTCAAACAATCACACAAAATTAACAAAAATACACCTTTTGGAAAAGTGAGTAAGTCTAAGTGGAATTGATCAACACGAATGCAACCAACTTGAGATATGCATGGAAAAATTGATAGATAGCATGAATTAAAGAAAACTTTAAATTTGAATCCTCATATACCACTTGTGAGTTTAATATCTGTCTAATCGACATAGCAAATCACTAGATTTTCCCTAGTTCGATTATCTATGAAGATAAAGACTACGAGTTTTAACCTCCTTTACATAGAATTTTTATATGTAGTGGAATAAAATAATATTTTCTCAAACCTCACTCACATTGTATCAATCACAAGCAATCAATCCACACATGATCACAACAATTTAACATAAAAAACCCAAACTCTAATAAAAAATTACGACATCCTCTCAACAACTAAATCAATGCACTAGTAAGCAAGACATTACAATTACACAAGCAAACCACTAACCTTTGTTTTGACTATAACACAAGCTCCTTTTGTTTAGATCATTGTTGTTGGCCTTCAAGTATTCTCCCTAAAGCACTTAAAACTTCATCTTCCTCCTTGCTTTGTCTTAGTCTACTTCTAGCCTCCTCAAACAAGCACTCTTTTTCTTTGACTTTAGCCTTGAGATCTTCAATTTTAACGAGCCTAAATTTTGAATGTAAGTTTCTATCTCTAATAATGCTTATATTCAAGTTTTTATCAAGTAAAAATTAATTAAACATTTTACTAGATGAGTTTTCATAATAATGTGATAGAGCGCTAAAAGATGAGGGCAACGGGCCTTGAACCACTCTAATCGGACACCAAGGCCAAAAGTTACAGCCTCGAGAATCATGCCACATAGGCAGGAACCACTTAAAACGTATGGGAAAATCCCCCCATGTAGTCTAGTTTTGTAGGGCTCATTGATACGAGTCCATTAGTACTAAGAACTCAAGGAATGGAGTCCGAAAGAGAAAGTTACGTGCGTTAAAAGTTTTTGAAATTTTAAAAAAATAAAAATAAAATAATAATTATTGCATCAGCTAGTGTCAGCATATTGATACCAACAGATGCACGTCAATGCAACACATGACACATACTACACGGGTGGTGATCCGCACGTTGTATGCGCAACACGTGACATCACTTTGCATCGCTGCGAATGACTGTTTCGTCCGTGTGGCAAAACCACATGGCAAGGTTTCTCCATGCGCGACGCGTGTATGACACACATCTTCTGCTTCCCAAGTTTCACGGGTTCAACTATAAATTCCCAACCTGGATCTCTTCTCCCGGTCATTTTCCCACTTCTACCACTCCTTAAACTTATTTTCTTCCATTCTATGCCATTTCAACTCTGAATTAAGCTGTTCAAAAGCCGTTTCCAGCTAAATAAAATGTGTCAGATGCGGTGGTGGGGTTAGTTTTTCTGTTTGATGGCTTTTTTAGCTACAAAATTATACTTAAAGTCGAGGTAGGGAGTCTTAAACTCTAAACAGATGCTTTGCTTATAGAATTAATCTTTCCATACCGTTTTTGTTCAATTATGCTTATTTGGTTTATTTCTAAGAAATGATATATTTGCAAAATGTTTTGCATGCTCCTTTTTATGTTTTGGTGTGTACTTTTTTTGGATAATTTGGATAGGATTTGAAGGGTATTTATTTGGCTATCGAAGCATGGCTCCTTGATACTCGCTGAGAAAATAATTGGTATGACGTGTAGGAGGGTGTGGAGCATCATAAAAAAGCTCCTCACTTTTTGAGCCTCTTGATGCACCATGAGTGCCAGGGGGAAGGAGGTTGGGTATCACGGCTTTTGGATTGATCGTCATCGGACAAACCAACGATTTCTGATTCTGTTTCTAAATTGTTTTTTGACATAACTGTTTTGAGGCATAGATTGAGTTTTCAATCATTTCATGAATTTTTGGCTTAGCATTAATTTAGATATTAACATGACCTAGTGAGTATAAATATACTCACCCACCCCGAGATTATGCAGGAATTGTAACTAGAATAGAGGTAGAAGAGGAAGAGTTATCCAAACAATTTATGTGGTTTATGCTTTAGATATAATCTTTGTAATTATTTTGTGACTAGTATGTAAAGGCATTTTATGCCTCAATTTTGTATAATTATCAACTCTACGCACAATGATCTTAGGCATGTAAGTAAATTTTACTATGATCTGTGAATTTGATATTTATAATATTTTGGTTTTGCAATCACTCCGATGTATTTTATATTAAATATGATGCTATGTGTATTTTATGTGTGTTATGTGCACCGATGACCATTACTTTTAGTCACGTGAGTATAAATTACACTTATCCGAAAAAATTATGATGTTTATTATATCATTTTAAAATGGTGTCTATTACATTTGGTATTGGAGCCTAAGGATCATTGTTAGTAGAGCAATAGTTTTAATCGGTCACATAAATAATTACTAGTTTCTTTTCTGTGATTTTACTGATGCTTTGTTTTCTTGAATAGTATAAGAAAGATGGTTGGTAATTTAGATAACATACATATCCCTAGCTGATTGCACCACTCGACGACCAAACAATTGGTTGGGTCATCGCGAACTAAGAAAAATAAAGAAGAGATTGATCAAACTATCATTGTGGAAATTTTAGACTCCTCAAGTGACTCTGAAACTATTGTTTCACCTGCCTCATCTAATAATAGTAAAGTCCACGAAGTGATAACCATTTCTTATTTGCTGATTAAGATAGAGGAATTTGAGGAGGAACCATATGAGAAGGACCTGTCTGACAAGGAAATGTCTGAGGAGGACCCGACCAGGGAGGAAGAGACAGAGAGCTTTGAGGGAGAAAATAATATGAGGGACATTGACTCAAGTAAATTAAATCCTAAGAAACAGGAAAGGGAGGAAGATGTTCAAAGAAGCAATAAGGACAAGGGACCAAAGTGGTACACGGAGCATGGGAAATGTGTCTCCTGTGGAAAGAGGGAGCACTACTTCATTGAAGGCTCGCAAAGGAAGAACTTTCCTTGAGCAACTCTCCCAGCTTGAGTAGGTTTAAAAGTTTGTTTCAGTTTCGAAGTTAAACTATAGGATTTAACTTATTTTGTGACTATGTGTTCGGTGTGTGTTTTAAGAACACCACTTCTTGTGAGTTAGGTGTTTTAGATACCTCTTCTAGTAGGTGTGTATGAGAGTTTATAAATAAACATTATATGTTTGAATGTTTTCGTGTTTCTTGTGAACATGGGATTGTTACAATCTATTAGCACCTTAGAAATGACTTCTATCGGTGGTAAACAGATTCAACTGTCTGAGGACACAGCTCACATTGAATCTGTGACTCATGAATTACCAGCATCTGAAAACCCAATGGAGAACCTCATGAATGACTCAGCAGTTATGAATGCAAGGATTCCAGCCGAAATCCACTACTCTTACCAGAACAGTGGAACTAGTCACTCTATTGGAGCAAGAATATCAGTGGCATAAAGAAAAGACCATGGGCAAAGCATCAATTCTAATACAAAAGACAATAAGAGGGAAGTGGCATTCCCTAACTAGAACACCAATCAAAAGTTTCAGAAGACCTCTAGACCATCCACCCAAACTCAAGGGGAGAAACAATTTAAGAAATATTTCAAATGTAACCAATTTCATCGACCAGAAAGCTGTTATATCTCTAAAACACGATGTTTCATGTGCGGGGATCTTGGACAAAAGATTAAGGAATGCCCCATGAAAAGGAACCAAGAAGAAATCAAGACTAATAAAAAATCTAAGGCCCATGAGTAGGTCTATGTTATTAGAAAACTTGGAATGGAAGGCTAACATTATGCTCGTATGTATGATAGACCTTGAGGTCAAATTAGGAATAGATTGGTTAACTAGGAATGAAGTCTTGGTAGACTATCAGAAGAAAAGAATTATATTCCGTAAGTAAGAAAAAAAACTTTACCTTTTGTGGAAATAAAGAATATTCAAGGATATTTATCACACCTGCTATTAAGGCTCAACAATAGATAACAAAGAGATGTCATGCATATCTTTCTAGTATGTTGTTTTAAGAGCCTTTAATTTCTAAATTAAAAAATATTGATGTGATAAGAGTTTTTTCTCGAGAAGTTCTCTAGGTACATCACCATGAAGAGATTGACTTACTACTAGGAATATGTCCTAACTCTAAGGCACCCTACTTATCAACCACTGAAGAATGAAAGGAAGTAAAGAATGAATTGCAAGAATCGTTGGATGAAGAATTTATTCAACTCAGTATTTCTCCTAGAGGAGCTCAAGTTTTGTTGGTAAGAAAGAAGGACAAATAACTAAAATTCTGTATACCTTAGAGAATAAACATCATTTTCCCTGTATCAATGATTGGTTTAATTAGTTACAAGGAGCCAAGGTATTCTTTACAATAGATTTAAAGGTTTGAAGGTTTGAATACTATCTAGTGAAAAAATGAGACAAAGATGGTTTAACGACTGTTTTTCGTACCCAATATGGCCACTAAGGATTTTTTTATTTTTGGATTCACAATTGCTCTAGTAACTTTTGGAGATTTTGAACCAAGCTTTTTGAACTCAATTGTAATTGATTTTGGTTGATGCTATTTTAGTATATTCTACTAGTCCAGAAGAATACCGAAAACACTTACCAATAATTCTGCAAATTCTGAGAGATCATCGGCAATACGCTATGCTATGTAAGTGTGTATTTTGGGTGGAACAAGTTTTCTTTTGGGACATATTATTAAGAGGGAGAGTCAGTGGACCCAAACAAGATTGAGGTTATAGTAAGGTGGGAAGGCCAAAGACAATTACAGAAATTAAAAGTTTTCCAAGTCTTGCCGGTACCGAAAGTTCATCCAAGAAATTCCTGGTATAGCATTACACTGGACAAAGATAACTAAAAAATGGGTAAAGTTTATATGGAATGAGGAATGTGAGATTGAATTTCAAGAGTCAAAAGGGAAGCTAACTATAGTATATGTCTTAACCTTACTGTCTGGTAGTGGAGGATTTGTAGTATATAGTAATATTTCCATAACACTCCTAATATGTGTACTAATGCAGAATGGCAAAGTAATTTTAACATGACACAGAGTCAGGGAATAGAATGTGATAAAAACTATGATTTTCTATTTAGTATCACTTAAGAAAAGAAAAAGGTGGTGGCCAATACATTGAGTCGAAAGATGAAAGGAAGAGTTGTTCAAATACTGGTATAGAAGTGAAATTGATGGAAGAAGTAACAAAAATTCAAATTGGGTTGTATATGAAAAACAGGAGTCTTTGTGGCCAACTTGGGAATAAAATTAAAATCCAACCCAGATGAGCACATTCTAGAGATTCAAAAAGAAGATGGAAATGTGTAGGTTTTGCTAGGAATGCCTGACTTCCATAAAGACTCTTATGCAAGAGTAGTAAGATTTCGAAGAAAAAAAATTGATGGTTTAGGTAATGCTCAAATTAAGAAAGGATTTGTTGTTTGAGGCACATAGATCTCAATACTCGATCCATCTGGAAGGATTATTGATGTGTCAAGACTTGAAAAAGAATTTTCATAGAATGAGACACAATTATCAACTATTTTGGGAAGACGTACAAAAAGGTAACTGTGTGTCAACATAGAGTGCCATTGTCAATTTTATAAGATTGTGACAGTCAATTCGCTTCACAATTTTGGAAAGGACTTCAGGAGAAGTTAGGTAATAACCTAAGTTTCAGTATAGCCTTTGACTCGTGAACAAATGATGAGTATGAGTAGGCCATTCAGACGTTGGAAAACATGTTACGGGTTTGTGTCGTTGATGGCAGAAGTGACCAATGAATGAATTTTGGATGTAAGAGCCTATTTAGTTTCATTTATAACAGACTTGTGCTTAGAAAAATTTCCTATTAATTTTAGATTTTGGAGTCATGCAATACTAGAATATTGTAGCGCTCTGACTTTTTTAAATTAAATTAAAGGTTAGAGTGTTGCCAATTCGTAATTAAAAGTGGACCAAGATCAACCGTGCACAGAAGAGAAAGTATTCATTAATTTAGGTAATTATAAAAAACTTTACAAAACATTATCATGCCTTAGCAAAATCAAAGTCGTACATATCCAAAATTAATACATAACAAAGGAACGTGATAAAGTAAATAAAAAACGTAGATCATTCTAAAGGCAATCTTCATTGACATCAACTTTTTCGTTCGGACCTGCAGTGTCTAAGGGTGGGTGAGTATAAGTATACTCAGTAGATAGAGTTAAATTCTATTAGCATAATAAAACATAAAGCATAAATAAATATGTATAAATTATTCTTCTAATAATTCATATTCAAAACAACTCAACAAAATATTATCGACTATCCAAATCCAACACACTTCTTATACAAAATGTCACATAAAATAGTTCTTTAAAGAATCCAGTAAACACGGATATATCATTCGTAACTAGAATCCAATAAAGAATTTAAAATCGGATAAAACAACATTCATAAAATGTACCGGAGTAACATACACTAGTGCTCATGGGGCAATGGGATCAGAATGAAGAGGATCTTCCCACGATATCCAACTTCATGGGCACGCCATATGCCATAATAGGCAGTACCTAGGAGTCATAACTCCGATAGCTTTTGGGCATTATACCAAATAGCAACCCTTCAAAAACCGATAGTTTTGGGGCTTTATACCAAATAACTACCCTTCAAATCTCGTCATAATCATTCGTAAACGTAATTCAAATAATAATATCTTTAAAGCTTGTATCACGATAAAATCCATCATAGAGGTGTACGATATGCTATTATCTTAGCGTTCGCCTGACCCCTAATAAATATGATCTATTTTTGAAATAATATTTTATTTAGGAGATGAATACATTATGAAATAGAACACCTAGTCGTAGCACGAAAGTAGAGCTTAAAACCACCTACCCTTCAAAATCATATGGTCTGGTCAAGCACAAAATTAGAAAATAAAGCGACCTACCCTTCGTTCTTGAAATTAACCAGAGTAACAACCAGCGGTCTAATCCTTGTCACGTTCGTCGGCTTAGGAATGGCAGGCGGAACCTCCCCTTGTGTCAAGACAAGATCTCCTTGTCCAACTCGAGTGAGGCGGGCAAAACCTCCCTAGCATTGGGATAGTCTCCTCGTCTAGCTCGAGTGAGGTGGGCAAAACCTCCCCTTGCGCTAGGATAGTCTTCTCTTCTGGATTGAGTGAGGTGGGCAGAACCTCCCCTAGTGCTGGGACAGTCTTCGCTTCCAGCCCGAGAGTAGTGGACAAGGCCTCCTCTTACCCTGGGTTGTTCTAACTTTTTAGAGAGGCTAACTCAAAAATGGACCCTCTCACGACGTCAGGTACCCTCAAATTAGGTAAAATAGACTTTGAACGGATAAAAACGGGAGAGAAACGGCTTAAAAATGGGTGTCATAAGTTTTCACAATGTACATAGATGAGAAGGGTGTGGGGCGAGTTAAAACCTCCCTACCCTTCCCCTTTTTATAGGGCACAAATACCATTAGATGTGAGCCTCATGTCACACATCTAACGGCACTGCAGGAGCCATGCTCCTGCAGCCCATGCCCTGCAGGCTAGCGTGCAAACTATAGGCTAACTAGTAGGATTCACCTACGCTAGCCTGCTAGCTGATGGCAAAAATAATTTTTTTAAAAAATATTATTTTTTATAGGAAAAATTATTTAAATAATAATTTTAAAAAAAATAATTACCAAACCAACCCGCTTTGGAAAATATTTCCCAAAGTGGTGTTGGTTTTTGTCATGTAGGCTCCAGCCAAGCGCAGGCGCCTATGTGACTTTTTTAAAAAATTTTGTCTAATTTCATCCCTTGGAATGACGAAATCAAGTTTAAGTGAATTTCTTTAGTCCTTCTAAAGGACAAAATCAGTTTAAAAAAATTTAAGTGAATTCGTCGTTTGGAACGACGAAATCACCTTAAAGGTTGTTATGTTGTTTCAAATGACTTCATTTCAAACGACGAATTCACCAATACACTGAGATCACCTTTAAGGTGGACGCTTCCCACCCGAACCCATGCAGTTGGTTGGGCATCTCCTGTTGGCTGGCTGGGAGGAGCTGAGGGAGATGCACTACCTGCATGCGGCCATGTATAAAAGCATGCGGCTCTACCTGCCGGTGCAAATCGACTCCAAGTTCCCACTCGAGGATGACATGCTGCCCAATGGAACCTTTGTCCGCAAGGGGACAAGAGTCACCTACCACCCCTTTGCCGTAGGTCAAATGGAGGACATCTGGGGCAAGGGCTACCTTGAGTTCAGGCCGGAGCGGTGGCTCAAGTGCAGGAAGTTCTCTCGGAGAGCCTCTTCAAGTACCCCGTCTTCCAAGCTGGCCCCCGAGTCTGCCTTGGCAAGGAGATGGCTCTTCTCAAAATCAAGAGTGTGGCCGTCGCCCTGGTTTGTAGGTTCTGAATTCAAATGGTAGAGCCCAGTCGGGCACCCTGTTGGACCATGGTATGGCCTCGGGCCCAGTTTGGTCCAATGGTGTTGCGGTCCGGGTGAGCCGGTACGGGCCACGGGGTCCTAGGGTGGTGGGGGCGGTCGCACCGACCCCACTAGTACCTTCGTTACACATAATTCGAGTGGGACCCACATATGTCACACACGTACACTAGACATACATCTAAGTGTGCATTTACACATTGTGGGGCCCAGGCGCGCGAATTGTGTGATGAGGGTGGGACCCACGTGATAAGCGAGGGGTCGACCCTGTCGCGGGCTTGGCTGTGTGCAGGGGTTCCAGGCCTCCGCGGGCTCTGTGTGACAGAGCCCGCTCCCATTGTGATCGAGCCTCTATGTTAAACCCGTTGGAATTAAGCACTCAAGCGCATGCAATCTCAGCCCATTTGTTTCAAGCCCGCCATATATGGAAGGTAGGGAGAGAGGGAATATTGGAGAGAATAGAGAGAATATTCTCTCTCATTCAAGGAAGGGGTGTCCCCCTCTTTTGTGGATCTAATTGAGAAATAGATCTACTCCCTCCCTCTTCTCCTACCCCATCCCATCTCTCTACCTTGTTCTCTCTCCCAAAAACCAGTCCGCCCCTCCCTCTCTCTTGTTTGAGTGCGGCCTGTGTGGGGTTTTTTCAAGGAGAGTCTCTCCTTATTTGCTGGAAAGAGGAGGCTGTAGAAGGGCTGAAGAGAAGGGGCTGTTGTGCTGAGAATTCCTTCACTCCAAGCAAGGGTTTGAGAGGAATCGTCACAAAAAGGTAATCCTTGCTTCTCTTGTTTGTTTGATTAGATCTATCTTTTGGCAGATTAGATCTTCAAGAAGAGGGCGTGCTAGGGCTGGATCAAGCCCAAGGTCAGTTCGTATCATCCCATCTTAATTAGTTTTCCTTTGATTGAATGATTTACTTGCATGTATATTGCTAATTGTGGTTAGAATTTGCATGCTTATGTTGTAGAACGTGTAAAGATTGGATTTTTGTTTGCTCCACCTCTCCCACCACTGCTTCCGCTGCTGGCTGGCCACTCTACACACTCAAGTTCGCTCCATGCCTCACTTCCACCCTCCATGGCAGTCTTCCCATTAGGGTTCATCACTTGCCTCCTCCCTCTTCATAGTTTCTAGCTTTTGTTCGCGTGCAGCTGAAGACCACCATAGGAACTTGGTTCCCAAGTTGCATTGGAAGTCCTATCAAGTTGTCTTGCTCATTTAGGTACTGTAAGTTGTCATCTCGTCCAGTTGGGCCAGAACATTGAGCCCGGTCTCCTCCAACTGCAGGCCCAACCATGGCGGACAGTGGGACACAATGGTGGAGATCACGGTGAAGGAGGAGTTCCCCCGTGGCACCGGGTCGTTCCTCCATCGCCCATTCTTAGTAAGTAATGAGGGGGAGGTGACAGATAAGTTGGAGAGGTTTGCGACCAAGATGACATTCTTACTAAACAAGGAGATGCATGAAGTGTGCTTGTCCATGATGGTGATGAAGATGGTCACACCCCTGACTGGCGTTTGAGTACTTGATCAAGAGGATAGTGAGAGGAACTGGTGCAACTGCTTCAATGGAAACTACTCTGAGAGCTCTACGACGAGCTCAACCTCTCCGACTCCCCATTCGACGACGAGCTTCCATGCGGGGAGGGAGTTGGCAGGGGTGACGTAGACGGTGCTGATGGGACCAAGGGGGAGCTGCCAGACGTGGAGTAGAGGATGGTGCTGTACTGACGTCGGAGGAGAAGGGCAGCCAAAGCACGCCCTACACCACGACCACTGCCACAACACTCCCTTTTGATAGCAGCAGCTTCCTGGAGTTCAAAACTGCTCGTTTGGAGCAAGACTTATCGGCCATGGTTTCAACTCTCTCCCACATTATAAGCACAAATACCCGAGTCCAGATCGGCCTGATCTACCTAGACCGGGTGCGGGCACAATATCTGATGCTACTGCTAGTGTTGGTGCAATTCCAGAGACATCTCCTAGGCAAGGTAATGAATGGGCACTCCTAACGTTACTTGTTGTGGTAAACTCTCTGGAAGGCTCATTAGTTAGTGGGTTTTTGATGGGTTAGATTCCTCGTCTTGGCATGATTTAGATGATCAGGACTCTTTTTGGCCTTAGGCAAGAGTGAGGGTGGTAAAAGCAATATAATAACGAGTAACCAATAGGATTAGGAAGATTCAAAGACAAGAAAGGGAAGTAAAATGAGCACTCGTAGAAAGTTGCGGCTGCACATCCATGCAGACGGGCGAATACGCAAGGCTCCCCTGAGATCATCCATGCAGACGGGCGAATACGCAAGGCTCCCCTGAGATCTGCGGGAAATAGGTATTAAGTGGATTTCGTCGACGACGAAATCACTTAATTTGTTTTAACCAATTTCGTCTACTAGGAGTTGATTTTGTCTTTTAAAACGATGAAATCTATTAAAATGTAAAATAAAACAGCCACGCAAGCGCCGATTGCTTGGATGGTGCCTATGTCGCAAAAAGCAACACCACTTGGGGGTTCGAATTGGTAAATATTTTTTAATTATTATTTAAATAATTTTCCCTTTTTTATATTAAACAAAATTTAAAACTTTAAATGGGCATAACCTTTTACCCCGAACTCAAAAATACGCGCTCTTCATACCATTGGACTCATATCAACAGTCCTTTGAAACAAGACCACACAAGGACATGTTTTCTCACAAAATTAAAGTGAGTCCTGCCTATGACACACTTCCTGATGCCATAGTCTACTATCACGGTATCCATTTGATACGTTATTGGGATCAATACATTCGTCTCGCCGAGCCCCATCAAATGTCATAAGGCTCCTTCGAACAAATCAAGCTCAAAATGGTCCAATTTTAAGAAAAGTCATTATTGGGCCTTAAAACTCGTTAATGGGCTCAAACGTTCGAATTTCAAAACTATGAAATTCCGGGGCATTACAAATATGAGTTGATATTTGTAGTTTTGAACCCAAGTTATTATGATATGGATAATTAATCGAATGATTTATTTTGGATTAAAATTAAAAATAATTTCTTTAGGATTTATTGTTCGTGCTATTAAAAAAGATTTTTAAAATGTAGGTCATGATAGCTAAGACATTTTCTTAGGTAAGCATGTAGCAGGGTTGTGGGATTGCCAAGGAGAAACCACTTCACACTTGTAGTGTGGGATGCATTGTGGTGTGGGATGCATTATGTCAATGGATAGCTCCAAGGCTTGCTGCGCTAGAGCATAGTAGAAGTTATTTCTGTAGCAACATGAAATATTCATGGTATGGAACGTGAGTACTAATGTTGAAATAGAAATATTTCTACTTGCATAGCCAGAATTATATTACCTAGTAGTGATTCTATAAAGTCGGTGTTATGCAGAGGAAGTTGGTGCAAGAATGAGTTTAAGGTGAAAAATTAGAGATGAGGAGTTGAAGTCATCTTGGGAATTAAGTTTATTTTTAAAAATTGGTCTTGCCTCATAGCTAGCAGTGTTTTTTATTCGGTTCATGGGTTCAGCTTTTAGAAGTTTGTAAGTTATTCTTCAAATGTTTTCGATTAACTTAGGGTTGTTTTAGAATTAGAATTATTATTTTGGATCATAAGAAACAAAATTGGAACAAAATTCTTCGGCCGGATTGATATTTTGTTGGTAAAAGTGTTATGGCAGCACAACTTCACTAAGTAAAAGAATAGTTAAATTTCGAGGACGAAATTTTCTTTAAGGGAGAAGTTTGTAACAACCCTGAATTTTTTAATGTAATTTTCTGTACCTAATAATACTTATATTCGAGTTTTTATTAAGTTAAAATTAATTAAAGATTTTACTCAATGAGTTTTTATAATAATGTGATAAAGTGTTGACAGATGAGGGTAACAGGCCTTGAACCGCTCTAATCAGACATTGAGGTAGAAAGTTACGGCCTCGACAATCATGCCAGATGGGTGGGAACAACTTGAAATGTGTAGGTAACCCCCTCCCTATGGGGCATAGTTTTGTAGTGATCGTCAATACAAGTCCATAAGTACCAAAAATGCGTGAAATGGAGTCTAAGAGAGAAAGTTAAGCACATTAAAAGTTTTTGAAAATTTAAAAAATTAATAATAAATAAAATAATATTTATTGTGTTAGCTGGCGTCAGCATGTTGATGCCAGCAGACGTATGTCAGCGCAATGTGCAATGCACACCACACAGGCGGTGACCAGAATGCTACATGTAGTCTTTTAGTCTGCGCGGTGAAAATACGTGATGTGAATTCACATGCATGACACGCGTCGCACGTTCTGCTTCCCAAGTTTCACATGTTCGACTATAAATTCTGAACCTAGATCTCTTCCTCGAGTAATTTTTCCACTTCTACCACTCAAACTTCTTTTCTTCCATTCTAAATCATTTTAACTCCTAATTAAGCCATTCAAAAGCAATTTACAGCTAAACCGAGTGTATTGAACGCAATGATTCAATTTTCTGTTTGAGAGATTTTTCAACTACAAAATTATACTTCAAGTCGAGGTAGGGAGTCCTAAACTCTAAACCAATGCTCTGCACGTAGAATTAATCTTTCCATACCATTTTCATTCAATTATGCTTATTTGGTTTATTTTTTAGGAATGTTATATCTGCAAAATGTTTTGCATGCTCCTTTTTATGTTTTGGTGTGTGCTTTGTCTGGATAATTTTGATTGAAATTGCAGGGTAGTTATTTGGCATTATGTCCAAAACACTATCGTAGCATGGCTCCTTGATACTCACAGAGAAAAATAATTGGTAATAGTGCGCACAAGGGTGTAGAGTATCATGGAAAAGGCCCTCGCTTTTTGAGCCTCTCGATGCCCCATGAGTGCTGAGGGAAATGCCATTGGCTATCATGGCTTCTAGATTGATTGTCATCGAACAAACCGATTATTTTTTATTCTATTTTTGAATTAATTTATGACATAATTAATTTTTAGGCACTTATTGAATTTTCAATTAGTTCATGAATTTTTGGCTTAGCATTACTTTAATTATTAACACTACCTACTAAGTATAAATATACTCACCCACCCCTAGATTATGCAGGGATTGTAACTAGAATGGAGGTAGAAGAGGAAGAGTTATCCAAATGATTTATCTGGTTACTACTTTAGATGTAATCTTTGTAATTATTTTGTGACTAGTATGTAAAGGCATGATATGCCTCAATTTTGTATAACTATTAGCTCTACACATAGTGATCTTAGGCATGTAATTAAATTTTACTATGCTCCGTGAATTTGATATTTATAATATTTTGACTGTGCAATTACGCCAATGTACCTTATATTAAATATGATGTTGTGTATTTTATGTGTGTAATGCACACTGACAGCCATCGCGTTCAGTCTTGTGAGTATAAATTACACATGTTGGATGAAATTATGATGTTTATTATATCATTTTAAAATGGTGACTGTGACATCAATCTCTCATTTAAGATTTTCTACAACTCATCTTTGAAATCTATGTGTGAAATATCCTTTTAGTTGTGGAAATGCTTCATGAATTGTCTATTGATCATCAGTTCAAAGCTTTATGTGATTCATCCTTGGAAAACAATGTGCAAAAGGTATGAACTCTTCTTCTCTAATCTCCTATAGGCTTTCCTCTCTCAAATATTGTGATTTCTTAAATATATAGTGTCTTAAGTCAGTTTAAGTCTTGGACTTGAATAAGGAAAGAAATTAAAATTGGAATGGCTTAATTAGGGTAACATGTCCTTAAAGCGATCAATCGTTTACTGGTTGTTTGGTGCATGATACTTCAAGCGATCGATCGATCAATAACTCTCGGCTTTATTTTATACAGGGCTGAATTAAGTGCCAAATCGATTGTTTTGTTCTTCATATTGTGCATTGATTGATTGCTCTGCTTCTATTATACTATTTTACCCTTTTTACCCTAAAACCTTTGAAATCACTTCTGAAACTTATCTAAGTAATTTTGGCATGAAAATGTGATTTGAATAATCTTTAAAAACCTTCAACATTATTCAGTCTTTTATCTTGATCTATAAGAACACGTATGCTCCTATTTTTCAAGTCTGTCAATTTCAAATCTAACTTAACCACAACAACATCAAATCAGATTCTAATACTCAATGCATACACAAAGTTTCTAGACATAATTTTGAATAAGAAGTCAACAATAAAAATAAAAAAGACTCATGTTCTTACAATAATTTCATCTGAATTAGGAAATGAAAAAGAAGTGCAACTCATCAATATCCTTAAGCCACAAATCAGCCATAAGTAGACCATTGCTGATATTAAGGGTATAAGTCCTTATGTTTGCATGCATCACATTCGTCATGGGATTGAGCTTGGATTCACTGAGTACTTTATTACTTTGCTACCTACACTTTGGTAACATTTTTCAAGTTACTCGATGTGGGCATTATCTACCCTATGTAGAATAGCTCCTGTGTCAAGCCTGTTCAAGTTGTTCCTAAGAAATCTGGAATTATTGTAGTTAATAATGAGACTAATGAGTTAGTTCTAACTAGAATTATCACTAGTTGGCGAATATGTATTGAGTATAGATAATTAAATTCATTCACAAGGAAGGACCACTTTCCCTTTCCTTTCATTAACCAGACGCTTAAGAGCTTGCTAGACATGATTTTTATTAACTTTTAGATGGTTACTTTGCTTATAATCAATTTCCCGTTGCACCTAAGGATCAAGAAAAAACCACCTTTACTTGCCCTTTTGGGACATTTTCCTATAGAAGAATGTTTTTTGGACTTTGTAATGTACCCCCCACTTTTAGGCAATGTATAATGAACATCTTCTTTGATATGATAGAACATTTTCTTGAGGTGTTTATGGATGATTTCTCATTATTTGAAAATTCTTTTGAGGAGTGTCTACACCATCCGATATTAGTGTTAATTAGGTATAGAGAAAAAAAATCTTGTCTTGAATTGGGAAAAATGTCATTTCATAGTTAGGAAGGGAATTGTTCTTGGGCATATAGTTTCTATGGACGACATTCAAGTTGACAAGGCTTGGATTGATTTGATTTCCAGTCTTCCACCACCATGTACTGTGAAGGAAGTTAGGTCTTTTTTAGGACATGTAGGGTTTTATTGGAGGTTCATTAAAGACTTTAGCAAGATTACCTGATCGTTGTGCAATTTACTTGTAAAAGATTTTGCTTTTGTCTTTCATGATGATTGTTTAGAAGCTTTTGAAATTGCTGACTTTAGCACCTATCATTCATGTAATTGGAAGGTCCCATTTGAGATTATGTGTGATGCTTTTAATTATGTGGTTGGAGCTGTTTTGGGCAGAGAGTGAACAAATTACCCCATCCCATTTACTATGCCAGTAGGACCTTAAATGACACCCTACATAATTATTCAACCATTGAGAAAGAATTGTTTGTTGTCATCTTCACTTTAGAGAAGTTTAGGTCTTACCTTATAGGATCCAAGGTCATCATCTTTTCTAATCATGCAGCATTGAGATATCTTCTTTCCAAGAAAGATGTTAAACCTCGTTTGATTATATGGATCCTCTTGATATAAGAATTTGATTTGGAAATTAGAGATAAGAAAGGTTCTGAGAATGCTGTAGCACATCACTTGTCTAGGCTAGTTTTTAGTCCAATAAGGAGTCTTTGCCCCTTAATGTGTCATTCCTTGATGAGCAATTATTGTTAGTATCCTAGTCCCCTTGGTATGAAAATATTGCTATCTATCTTGTTACAAGTCAGATTCCTAGTGAGTGGACAAAGCAAGATAGAACAAAAATTTTAACTGAGGTTAGACAATTCTTTTGGGATGATCCATATTTATTCAGGTATTTTCATAATCAAATCATTAGGAGATGTGTTCATAATAATGAACAACATAGTGTCCTCTCCTTTTGTCATTCTTGGGCATGTAGTGGACATTTTAGCACTAAGAAGACCACTGCAAAAAAAATTTAGTGAGGTTTCTATTAGCCCAAACTTTTTCATGATACCCACAAGTTTTGTAAAGCTTGTGAGTATTGTCAAAAGTTAGGTAGCTTCTCTCGTAGAAATCTAATGCCCCTTAATGCCATTTTGATTGTGTGGGGCATTGATTTCATGGGACCATTTCTCCCATCTTTTGGTAACTTGTTTATTCTTATCGTTGTAGACTATGTTTCCAAATGGGTTGAAGTTGTACCATGCAAGAAAAATGACTATAAAGTTGTGGTCATGTTCTTGAAAGAAAACATATTTTCCTACTTTGGTACACCTAGAGCTATCATCAGTGAAAGAGGTAGTCATTTTTGTAATAGGGCATTTGAGTCTTTGCTGAAAAAATATTTTATCACTTATAAAGTGGCCACACCCTATCATCCCTAGGCCATTGGTCAAATGGAGGTCTTCAATAGGGAAATTAAGCACATATTAGAGAAAATGGTAAAGCCATATTGCAAAGATTTGTTTCTTAGATTGGCGGATGCTCTCTAGGCTTATTGTACTACTCGGGATGTCACCATATAGGCTTGTTTATGGCAAAACCTATCACTTACCAGTGGAATTGGAACATATGGATTACTCGGCTATTAAAACTTTCAATTTTGTCCTTAATGAGGCTAGCTCACATAGAAAGTTTCAATTTAAAAAGAAGAGATCCAGAATGATGCATATCAAAGTACTAAAATTTATAAGGATCAAACAAGGTGTTTCATGATAAAATGATTCTTAGAAAAAATTTTGAACCCTCTCATAAAGTCCTTTTGTACAACTCAAGATTGCATTTATTTTCAAGAAAACTTCGATCTCGTTGGACCGGTCCCTTCATTCTGAAGACAGTCTATCCTTATGGGACAGTTGAAATTGAATGTAAAATTTGTAAAGAGTTAAAAATTAAAGTCTCTCTATTTAGTAGATAGGACATCAGCGTGTCTTACTAAGCATAGGGTGTTCTAGTCCAATGGTAGAGTTGACTAATTTATGACATGCATAGCCTAGTACCCTATTTGGTTCAAGTTATTAATCCTGAGGGGTGCTTCAACACCTAGTACCCTTAGCCAATTGGATTGGGAGTCAGTGGCTTAGCTCTTGTTTCATGTAGTTATATACTCAATAGGTTATCTGGTGATTTGGGTTGTTTTACCTTTAAAGGAAGGTTTTGCATGTTTCTCTATTATGATCTCTTGAAGATGTACAGATGTCAATGTCAATTTTTTTAGTGTTAAAATTTAAATTGCTTAGTGGATGTAAGACACATTGAGTTGTTCAATTCTTGAGATTGGGATTGTATAATGACTTGACAATATCTGTTTTTAAAACTAGTATACATGTATGAGCACTTGCCATTATCACAATGAATTATTGTTTCAAAAGATAAGTTATATTGTGCATTGCACTCACTTATGATTAATTTTATTAAATAAAATTACATGTTTAAGAGGAGCTGATTTGTAAAAGTTTCTTTGGTTTTAATTTCCTTTTATCTTTTCAGTTTTGAACTTTGTGTATATTTATTCTAAAAGTATAAGCTATGGGTTTAAAAGTTTGTTGCATACAATAAATGCAATCATGATTTTCTGGAGAAGTGGAGTAATTAATTTTGTTTTGTATTATTTTTATTTTTATTTTTTTTTAGAACTAGAAAAATATAGGTTTGGGGGTACTTAATATGCATGGTTTTTATCTATTTTATACACATTTTTATCCTATTTTCTAGCATAGTCATAGGTTAATAATGGGTTAATTAGTAGTATGTTAGAAAATTTTATGTTTTATTTATTTATTCACTAATTTGGATTAAGTTGTTAGTTTAGGTGTATACTTGAATAGTATTGTTTATACGTCTAAGTTTTGGTTTATTGTTTTGTGTAGAATGGGACAAGTGTTCGAGGCATCTGGATGGGGTGTGGATAACCTATTAGATACTAAGTCTTATGGAAATCCTTTGGACGCATACATTGAAGATGAAGAAGCCAGAGTCAAATTAAATGTGCAACAAAGTATATTCTAAGTCAAGTACTCTCGGACATATAGTAGGTTTTGAAATGAAGAAGCCCATTGTCTATTGGGGAGGTGTATGTCAATCTATTCGGGATGAAATTTTTTTAAAAATAGACTCAATAAATGCCGGAATTACAAAAATAGGCAAGGAATTCCAGTTTTGCAAAATTAGACTTACGCACGTTCCACTTACCCGCACGCGCGCTTGAATTGCCAATAATACCCTTAAGCAATGGAAATGAATAGACTCGACCGCTCTCCACCGGGTGCAACCCAAAATTCAGATTTCAGTTTTCCCTCCGGCGCTTGCGACCGCTCTCCACCGTTACGAGAATCGCATTCCCTTCTGGCAACCCCTCATCCAGCCTTTTATATCCCATCCTTCACCTTCCTCTTCTCCGCTATCGGTCATCCAGTCCCACATTTTTTGCTCCTCCGGTATTGCAGAGAAAGTTCCCATTTTGTTCCATCCTTCGCTATCCACGCCAATGATCTCACTACGGAAGTCATTTGACAACTGGAGAAATACATTGCAGCCACCTTTCCCCCCCTCCGAAGACATTTTGCTCAGCTCCATTCCCGTCGTCCCTCTCTTCCAGTCGGCCGCATCCCGCATTTCGGTGTTTTGCCCTAATCTACATTCTGCATCTTCACTTGGTCGTCTGACCAATCTCCCCATCTATTGATCAATAGAAGATGACATAAATGGCCCGGTGAGATCCTACAACTATGTATGGTTAATTAAAGAAGCAAATATCTTGTTTAGCTGTATTATATGCTTTGGTTTGAAATTTATTGAGATTGTGTGATGAAATTCATAATAGGTGTGTAAATTGGACATATGTACTGCTATGATTAGTGTATGTGATGTCGTAAGATAAATTTGATATAAATATTTGAAGAATGTGATCTCATGATAAATTTTGAAAAAGGAAATCTCTGATGGAAAAAAATATTGTATGTAGGATGAGGAAGAAAAATATAGCGGATTAGTTAAGTTGGAGCCATGCTCTGTTAGAAGCATTATTGTATGCCACAAACAAATTTAACTGATATGGCCTAACTGTTGACTGGTACATTATAGTTTAGTCTTGAAAATAAATTGTGTGTTCAATAAACTCTATACAGTCTGGTATATACATAGGTAGATTGATATTGTCAAATGTAGATTGTGTGTTTGGTGCTTAGTGAAGGGTAGACCATTTAAACAAAGGACACATGCTTAGAACAAGGTTAACTGATAGGTCCTAACTGTTGACTGGTGGGATTTAGGCATCTTTAGACTTGATATAGTTACGTCTATATTTGTGTAGATTCATACGAGTGTGGGTCTTTCATGTTCTCGATTGTATAATGTGTGTTTGGGGCTTAGCTTACATAGATGACTTTTACGGAATGTAAAAGAAAGTGACAAAATTAAGGAAGGGTTGAAATGTAGTTGCTAGGCTACATCTGAAAATTGTTTGCTCAACAGTTACCTTTTTTTACCATTCTCTGTGATATGTGATTTGATGAAAATCAAGGGTAGACCCTTTAAGCAAGTACACATGCTTAAAATAATATTAATTGATAGGGCCTAACTGTTGACTAGTAGTCTTTAGGCAGCTTTTATTGCTGTGCAAATTGCATTGTCTACGGCTTTATGCTACACCTGTAAATTTTTTGCTCAATAGTGGCCCTTTTTTACCCTTGTCTGTGATATATGATATAAGGAAAATCAAGGGTATACCATTTAAGCTAGTACACATGCTTAAAATCATGTTAACTGATAGGGCCTAACTGTTGACTGGTAGTCTTGAGTCATAATTTATTTCTGTGCAAATTGCATTGTCTACGGCTTTATGCTACACCTGTAAATTTTTTGCTCAATAGTGGCATTTTTGTACCCTTCTCTGTGATATATGATATGAGAAAAATCACGGGTATACCATTTAAGCTAGTACACATGCTTAAAACAAGCTTAACTGATAGGTCCTAACTGTTGACTCATAGTCTTTAGGCAGCTTTTATTATTGTGCAAATTGCATTGTCTACGGCTTTATGCTACACCTGTACATTTTTTGCTCAATAGTGGCCTTTTTTTTACCCTTCTATGTGATATAAGATATGTGGAAAATCACGGGTATACCATTTAAGCAAGTACACATGCTTAAAATAATGTTAACTGATAGGGCCTAACTGTTGACTGGTAGTCTTGAGTCATAATTTATTTCTATGCAAATTGCATTGTTTACGGCTTTATGCTACACCTATAAATTTTTTGCTCAATAGTGGCCTTTTTTTACCCTTGTCTGTGATATATGATATGAGGAAAATCACGGGTATACCATTTAAGCAAGTACACATGCTTAAAATCATGTTAACTGATAAGGCCTAACTGTTGACTGGTAGTCTTGAGTCATAATTTATTTCTGTGCAAATTGCATTGTCCACAGCTTTATGCTACACCTGTAAATTTTTTGCTCAATAGTGGCCTTTTTTTACCCTTGTCTGTGATATATGATATGAGGAAAATCACGGGTATACCATTTAAGCAAGTACACATGCTTAAAATCATGTTAACTGATAGGGCCTAACTGTTGACTGGTAGGCTGTAGTCATAATTTATTTCTGTGCAAATTGCATTGTCTACGACTTTATGCTACACCTGTAAATTTTTTTCTCAATAGTGGCCTTTTTTTACCATCCAATGTGATATGTGATATTTTGAAAATCAAGGGTAGACCCTTTATGCAAGTACACCTGCTTAAAACAATGTTAACTGATAGGGCCTAACTGTTGGTTGGTAGTCTTTAGTCATCTTTTATTGGTGTACAAAGTGCACTGTGTCGGCTGTAGGCTACATATGTAAATTGTTTGCTAACTAGTGTCCTTTTTTTACCATCCTCTGTGATATGTGATATTATGAAAATCAAGGGTAGACCCTTTAAACAAGTACACCTGCTTAAAACAATGTTAACTGATAGGGCCTAACTGATATTGTGTGTTTGATTATTTGGACAGTGTACGTAAGTTATATTGTCAAACTGATATTGTGTGTTTGGTGCATGTGTTTGATATACTACAAAATTTGATTGTTTGATTCAAAATAGGTGTTGTTCATTTACATATTTGCTGATATGTATGTTGTGCGTGTGGGTTACATGCCAAATTTTGACCCATGCTCAGCTTGGAGATACCAAGTAATGACCATTTACTTGAACTTTTAAACATTACAGGGTTAAGCTACCAAGTAATGCAGAAGTGATCTTCAAGCCAGTTGAAAGTGATAAGGGTAGAGCCCATGAGGGCGACCCTCAACCCAAATTGACATATGCTTACATACGGAGGCTCAAAGAGCATTTCAATAAGCATAGAAGACAAGCAACACTATTCAAACGATCATGTTTCGGCAAATACATGCAACTGGACATAGAGAAGTTCATGTTCCCACTTCAAGCCTTGCACCACATCGTAAAAATGCATCAAGGAGAGTATAGGTTTCAAGTGACGGAAGCATATTCGATGAAGTTGTTACCCACGGAATTTGCCCAAGTAACCAGTCTGCGTATGGCTGATGTGCTC
This sequence comes from Saururus chinensis, assembly GCA_035235625.1. Lineage (NCBI taxonomy): Eukaryota > Viridiplantae > Streptophyta > Magnoliopsida > Piperales > Saururaceae > Saururus > Saururus chinensis. The sequence continues at coordinate 68,406,737 of CP141140.1, forward strand.
CCATCCCTTCCAACAATGCCAAAAGTTTTGAGAAAGGACTCCCTACTTTGTAGGGTGTTCGGCAAGGAGAAGCTTCACATTACGAAGGAGCAGATATACTAGAAGATCATCATAAGCAAAAGTGATGAAGATGCGGTGAAGTTGGCCCGCATACTAGTGTTGGCTTCTTTCATTGTGGGCAGAGGGTGGGAGCATAAGGTGGACTGGCAGTTTTTTTTGTTGGCTGATGATGTGGAGGAATTCGATTCATATCCATGGGGTAATATTGCATATTGGGACACCCTCCATGGCTTGGAGGAAGCAAGGAAGGCCCTTACCAAAACCATTTACATTGTGCATGGATTTGTACCGGCACTGTTGGTAGGTTTTTTTTGGGTATTTTGTTTGAGGTTTTAATGTACTATGCTGCATATGTGATTATGACATTTATGTCCATGGTTTGAAGATGCAGGTTTGGGCAATGGAAAGGATTCCTCTACTTGGGGACTTATGTGCGAGAAGAGTACAAGATGTTTATCCTAGATTGCTGAATTGGGCCAACTATAAGAAGCCCAGTTATGATGCAATTGACAAAGCAATTTTGGCGGAGAGAAGGTAATATATTGTCGTTTGTCGACATAGAATGACTGATAATTTGCAAACGACATATATGATAACTGATAATGAACATATTTTTGTCTTTTAGGTGTTGGTGCACAGGCAATTGGAGTTGACCCAAGCTGAGTCTGAAGAGGAGATTGTCCAATCCACTATAGGGCTTAAGAATTTTCTGAAGGGGGACCGGATAATTTTTGATAAATCTGAGCTCCCTGTCAGTGGTGCCTTGCCAGAGGAACAATTAGAAGTGGATATGGAAGAGGATCCTCAGCGAGGTCATGAAACAGTTGTTTCATTTGTTAATGAGGTGCTGCCTGATGGAAGTGGACAACCCTATGCTCTAGAAAGACAAAATGTGCGTATCCAATTGGACTGGATAAAGGACACATTAGTCAAGCTAGCTGGCACAGTTGACCTCATTCAGCTAAAACAAAATGCATTCGACCGGTTGGAGGCCAAGGTAGATAAATTGTCTCAAGATGTTTCAGCTTTGTTGTCCATGAAGGGGAGGTCATCAGACCCATTTGAGGTTAGCTACAGTCAATTAAATATCATGCATTCTGACTAGTGTTAAGCTTTATTAGTCTTGTATTTTGATAATAATCATAGTATGGTTTACAATATTGACCAAGACGGGAAGGATGCTAGATATGATTATGTTGCTGACGATGGAGCCCATGAAAACCCCATCAATGAATCTTCTTGTCCGCAAGTTAGTTACCTCACAATTTTATTCATATGAAGGACGTGCATTTGAATACCTCAATGTTATACATATATTTCATTATTGCCGCACATTATGCTAATATTTTTATATTATGATGTGCACTTTTACTCACACGTGCAATTTTTCAAAGGAACTAGTCGCAGATGTAGTTCTCCCATTTGATGGTGCATCTAGTGTGGCGGTTGGGGAGGCAGGGGTTGACATTGGGAGTGATGCCCCAAGAGTCAAAGAGGTTGTGCCCTCCGATGTCCATGGGAGGAAGAGGACTGCCAGCAAATATGTAAGGACCCCTTACACGGCACCAAGGAGAAGCAAGATGAGGTTGGTGAGGGGATCAAGTGATGTGGAAGAGGATGAGACTGCTGGCGAGCCAGTAAACGACGACAATGTTCAATGAGAAGGAGAAGAAGATGGGCAGGCTAATATTGAATTAGCGAATCAATTACTGGATCAAATTGAAGAAGGGGGACATTTAGGTACTACCAACCAATCGAAGGGACTAAATCCAGCATGGCAAGAAGTCCACAGAAGCAAGATATGTGGACTCTTTGCTCTCTCAGAGATAGCATTGCTGGAGTTGGCATGTCCTAAACCACATAAGTTAACACCGGAAGAAGAAAAAACCCTTCGAAGGAGCCTTAGAAAGGGTTGGAAATCTGAGTGAGTTATAGCATAGTACTCGGTCACATACACATTTCATTTCAATATCGATTAATTTCATTTTTCAATGAAAAATAAATATGTGTTGACACTCAGAGCAATCATAATTGAACAGCCGGCCGGCAATTGGTGGAATCCAGCTGACATCTGAGTTTATACGGTCTATTATGCAGCAGCATAGGTGGCTTTGGGATAATGTATGTGCGAATGTTAGTTGTACACACTAATAGTGATTCAGATTTTCATCCCTACTATATACTATACTAATTCGATGTTCGATTCATCTGATATAGCATATTGATGCGTATGTACTGGCATTGCGGAAGAAGGCCCTTGGGAACCCAACTAATAAGCAAGCCTTCCATCTTGTACATTTTATGGTAGGCCTTCTTTTGTTTTTAATATCACATTTAACTGACAACTGCTAACTACTTGACTGACATTTGTTTCTAATTCCACAGGAGCTTATGAGGATGGATGCATCTACCCTCCTCAGCATTTACGCATCGATGAAGGAAAAGGATGCAACTGTCTCCAGAGCCGCCGTTGCAGACGCATGGCTAGAAGTTCCGCCCTATATGATGAAGTTGATGAAGTTGAATGAAAAAACTTCTGGGAATATGAGGTCCACCACTTCCCTCTTCATGTAAATGGTAACCATTGGACTCTCATTCTTCTAGACTTGAGGAAGGATGTCCTATACATCATGGACCCATATTACTCTAGCGTTGAGGTAGAGCAGTACTACAAGAAATTGGCGATTCTCAGACATGTTTTGCCAATAGTTTTGTTGAAAATGGGATATGCAGCAACTGCTACCTTGCGCCTCCCGGTGAGAGAGATAACCGGACACCCACAACAAATCAACAACAATGATTGCGGTGTCTGTGTATGCATTTATATGTGGTACCTGTCGCATGGGTACCGATTTAGCTTTACCGGAGAGGACATTCGCTTCATGAGACATAGGATTGCATACCAAATTTTGCAAAATTCCATATGACGACCATTTTCTTGACAGTAGATGTGGATTAACTTGATAGTGTTTGTCCTTGACTATGTGCTTTGGTTTGTGTTTCACTGATGGTTTGTATGAATACTTTATGGAGGAGTACCATACTTGATTAATGTTTAAGGTGAATCTTGAAGTTATTTGTGTTGTTACAAGACTAATAGAATTTGATGGTTTCGGATAGTTTTTGGCTGAAGTTGATTGATGAGAAATCAATATTCTTTGTATGACGTTGTTCTGATAACACATCGTTGTTCTGATTGGTTAGATTTGGTCCAAATTGTGCATGTGCAGGAATGAAGAGTGATTCATAAGAATTAATACGTTCATAATTTCGTTCAGTCGAAAAAGATGTGTCATTGCTAAAAATCATATCCGTTCAGATAACAGGGGATTTGCCTATGAAACCCCTATGGGACAGAACTCAAATCTGGAGGCATGACTTGATTGGTTTTGATTGACAGCTTCTAACCCTTAAACCAATTTGTCTGGTGATAAATAAGGAGATTGCTATTATAAACTGGTACTTGAAGTATTGCTTTATATTAATTTAGACAAAAAAAACACGTTGAGAGATGAAGTTTCAGCACATGGATTTTATGGTTGAATTGCCAACATATTGTGCCACAATCAGAAATAAAAGTTTTCCAAAATATGTCATCAAGCAAACTACAATGGTGCGACTTTGTCCACTGCGAATGGTCTCTTGCGCAATTTGTCCTCAAGCGTACATGCATTGAGCTCAGCCACTTGTCTCATTTTCTTCTTTCTCTTCCCCTTTGGGGTTAGATGGCTGATCTTTGACTGGATTAGACATGGATGACGCGTCTTCCTGATTTCTTTACCACCCAACTTGTCTACTACCTGTGGGAATTGGTTAGATGTTGACAACTTTTAGTTAGCATGAGGTGGTGATGGGGGCTGGCCATGAGATGAAGCAGGTGTAGCTATGGATGGACGAGGAGTATGTCCACCGACCAGGTTCTCTCCAATTACCGCGGTACAAGTATTGAGATAGTGACCATATTGTTTGCATGTACGACATTGTACTCTCCGTTTTTCTTCACCTCGAGATAGAATTCTCTTCTTCTTCATCCGGTCCGGTCGTGCCTTATCCTTTGGAGGCCTCAACTTAAGGCTCTTCACATCTTCAGGAGTCTCCCATCTTTTATGTTCAAGTACTGGATAAACTCCCTTGCTATAGATTTGCCTATAAGTTTCTATTGTGTAGAACGGGGAGCAATAGTCAACATAATTTAGTCTTCGGTGGCCACATGCTGCCAACGCATGTTCACAGGGCAACTCCATTTGTTGAAACTTTCCACATGTACAAGTCTTTGCGATGAGGTCAACTTGATCATCCCCTCTTTCGGACCTAGTTAAGACCTCATGGCCACTTATGGGATAACAAATCATCCCTCTAGCTGCTTCATTGCACTTCTGAATCTTTGCTTCGGCATATTTAGTCAAGTATCCCTTCCATTGTTGAGCCTCCAATCCACGCTTGTACCACATCTCTTGAGCCTTCAAATGGATTGCCTCAATGATCATGACAATGGGGAAGTGTCGCTGCTCACGAAGCATTCCATTGAAGACTATGCATGGGTTGGATGTGACTATATTATACCTGGGCGATGGAAAGTAAGCATTAACCCAGCGTGACTTATCAATTCCAGTTAACCACTTGTAGGCCTTGGGGTTTTTCTCCTCAATGATGGTCATTTCTTCCATATATGTCTCCTGCCTAAATGCTTTAGCCGCCCTGAAGAAGTTACTGTTCAAACCCCTGTCTTTGAAATGCGCAAATATGTTTTGAGATATGTGAAATGCACAATATCCATGTGCGGCATATGGAAACATTTGAGCTACTTGTGATTTGATTGATCTATGCCGATCAGAAAGTATCACTAGGCCCTCCAAGTAATGAAGTCGGGTTTCCAAATGTGTAAGGACCCATCCCCATGCATCATTATTCTCTCCTTCTCCGATAGCACAAGCAATTGGGTATATATGGTTCTCACTATCCAATGTAGATATCACGAACAAAGTCCCTTTGTACCTTCCTTTGAAGAATGTGTCATCTATACATATAACACGTCGCATGTACCTCTTGAAGTTCTCCATGGTTGAACCAAAGGAAACAAAGCATCACTCGAATGTCATATCCAATGAGTCGTACTGGATAGCAGTTGAGGTTCCCGGATTTGCCTTTTTCAACTCATATAAGTATGTAGCCAACTCAGCATACGATGACTCGTAAGATCCTCTTAACTTGTTAAAAGCCGCAACCTTCAACCTATATGCCTTCGAATAATTCATCTTAACTCCATATTCCAAATCGACATCAACTTGAATATCCTTGGGAGTATAAGCAACATGTTTCCTAAGTCGTTTCACTACTGAGTCAGCAATAATACCCGCTTTTGCTTGTTTATGATCTCCTCCAAATATTGGTTTCCCACAAGTATGAACATTGTTCATAGCTTTCACTTTGAAGATACTACACCCATTAGTTATCACAGCATGTAACCTCTATGGACATCCCGACACATTGCACACGGCTATAAATCGAGATTTATTTGAATATTTTACCTTGAACTCGAAGTTATTATGCATAACATACTTGTGTACATGTAGCTTCAGAGAGTCCTTATCCATAAACTCTTGCCCAAGTAGAAGCACATTCGGATCTTTGCCATAGTCATACAAATCACCCTCCACATCCATGTTGGGCTCTTCGTTCACACACACATTCGCATCCAATCTGATGAATGATTATATTTATATAGGTATTAGAATGAGACAAACAGTTATAAGTTAGGCATAATCAGTTAACTAACTATGTAAGCACATGAAATGACCTTTGAAGATGTTTTGGTGCCGAAGTTTTCCCAAAATTGCTAATTGTTGGTGGTGCTTTCCCCCTCCCACCACCATCTCCTTCATTTATGAGTGACATTACTACATTAGCTCTTGTTGGTACTTCATCGTCACTGCAGTTAAAACCACTAAACCGTTACTACACATGCATGAATTTGCAAACAAAACAGATAATAATAATGATTGTATACTTCTTACCACTTTCTTTCCACCATGTCAATGTTGGTCACTTTATTTGAGTTCGGAGGCGGACCTCTTCCACCGGCCAACCCTGTGGCAGTCTCATTTTGACCATTTCCATACCAAATGTCATCATCCACTCCAACAATGTAGGCATCCTCATCATAATCATGCAATTCAAATTTATCGCATTTAATGTCTTCCTCAAGCTGCTCCTGCAATCCATTGTAGATGACATCTTCTTCGTCTATGTTATACATCGTGTTTGGCCCACGAACTTCATCATTTGCTCCTCCGGCTTCATTACCCTCATTTGAGTTGGCATTATTCTCCTCATCATTGGAGATGTTCACCGTATCCACTTCAAGCCTTGCAATGGGGACATCTACTAGTTCTTCATCAGAATCAAATTGCAAATTTACGTAAACAGGAGGAGGTTTCTTTGCCTCCAACTCCCTGGCCTCACGCAGTAAGTCATCTACTTCCCGGTCGTCACTAAAATCCATTGTGTTCATGTACAATATGTCCATATCCGAAGCAGCACTAGCCAAATTATCATTGGTTTCAATGCCATGCCTCACTCCTACTTCCTTCACTTCCACCGTATGCTTCACTTCATTTGCATGTCTACTAAGCTCTTCGGCATCATTGAAAGTAATCGACTCGTTCATCTTTGATTCTGATACATCAATATTCGGCTCACATTCATGGAACGCATGTACATGTCACACTTTGGTTATTATCAATGGTAGACCATCGTGCCTGGTCTTCGCATATCGCAGAAAACACTGAAGAGTCCTAGTATCACATATTTTCGTTGGAGGTAGTCCATGTGGATTGCCAAAGGATATGTAAAACTCATCTTTAAAGAGTATTCCCTGCTACAACATCCTATTAATTTGTAAACCATAGGCACCAAGGATTCATACGTTAATGAGCTTGTAACAAATATGAGATCTGACTTGGCATTAGAGCAATCATAATTGTGTCGACTTGCATCCCACTCCGCACCCCCACACACATAACAGAGGCTGCTCATCTGCATCCATCTGAATACACAATATAGTTATGTCAGTTAGGCTCTGGCAGTTATCAGTTGGTACTTATCAGTCAATGATATCCGTCGCAAAATTGAAACAACTTTCTGTGAACGGGCATCAATTTCATTCTTAACCTCAAACTTAACTTCATGTATTACAACTGTACATGCGGCACAGTGACCCATGTAAGTACATACACAAGACAAGAGTTTGTGTACCCGCGAGTTACCTATGTTAAACGCTACTAACAATTATCAGTTGAGACGGATCAGTTAAAGCTTTCGCCCACCATCTCCACACCGCAAAATTAGTTGTCGTTGTTGTTTCATCTGCAGAGCATATCAGGTAAGAAGTAGTTCATCCAAAAGTACAAACATTAACATATTCTCCACATCCAACATTACCACTGTTCCGGTAGGGACACCTTTAGGTAGAAACGTGACTATCTGTGTCTTCCTCCATGCGTCCATATGCAGAGACTGCTATTCGACATCCACCTTCTGTCAACCTAAGTCATCTGATCTGCCACTAGGGAGACGAGAATATGGAACCATAAGAGAATACCTCAGTAGTTAGCCCGGGAAGAAACCTTCGGAGGGATGTTAAGAAAGTGCGTCGGGGTTTTTCACATTTATGACGAGGTATGGCCCATGTCTGCTATATGCAGCACGTGTGTGGACTTATCAAACGTGGTGATGCTTATTGATTCTCTCGATACACCATGGAAATATGATGCAAAATGCATATATTATTAAGGAAAAAATTTATAGGAGCCCGCGCACACGTGCATCTACATGAGCCTGGGCTCTATGGGCAATTACATCGATTTAGATCCGATGACCCATAATAGTCTAAGGGTTTAAATGACCCTATGTTTTATGGGCCATCGGATATTCGGATGTACATCCGATTGACCGTGGAGCCCGGGATCAAGTAGAAGCGCGCATTTCCGGTCTCCTATTAATTTTTCGTTTAGAGTATCATTTCTATGAGCCCTGGCTAATGCACAAATGCATATCAACGGGCTATATCAGACCCGTTTTTATGATTAATATGGGCCAATGGATGTACTTTGGATTGGCCGTGTAGCCCGGGCTCACGTAGATGCGCGAGAGGCTGGGCTCCTTTAACATTTTACTTTTCGGTACTATTTATATGATCCTGGGCTAACGCACACATGCGTGTGCCCGGGCTGTATGAGGCCCGTTATATGAGTATTATACCCCATCCAGATGTATATTGGATTGCCCATATCGCAGGGCCATACGCGAGTGTGCGTGAACCCGGGCTCATATTAACATGACGCTTTCGTAATTGCCCCATCCAACGAAAATAACATTTTTGACCATCGATATTGAATTTATTGAACTCTCTCTGTGTTTTTAATGACGTCTATGGGAAGCTGTAGCTTTTCATTTTATATTGTTCTAAATAATATTTATCATCATCATTATAACAACAACGGAATTGTATATGAATGCATTAAAAACTATTTATATTTCCACCAATCCACTCACCATAATCAATAAATTATGGCAGTTCTAACCCTATGAAACATTCGCTTGTACCATATCAACGAAACTATATACAAAGGCATTTGCTAACCATTAAATATATTTTGGTATACATTATCCACTGTGATCAAGTGATGGCTGAAGATACAAAATATAATTAAGTCTATGATGTGCGGCATGTGATTACATGTAACTGAATTGGAGAGCAATCAGTCATGCACATTACAAAGTTTAATCATTAAGCGTTGGTGGTGGCAAGAGGAAGTATAAAACCATAATTACTATAGACTCAGACGATGAAGATGTTAAATGTAAGGTGGGAAACATAGATAAGGTGTAACACCATATCTATATTCCCCACCTTAAGTTTAACATCTTCATTGTCCGAGTCGATAGGAATTATGGTTTTATACTTCCACCTGTAACCACCAACGCCTAATGAAGAAACTATGTTATGTGCAGAATGTTTACTCTCCAAATACATCTCATCTTTTGATCTAGCATAATCACTCTATACACTATGAAACTGTCTGGCACCTCAATGTTGGCCTCCACCTACTTGGTCTCTGCCCTGGCTTCTCCTCCGCTGCCCCTTGCATGCCTCGGGGAGGTGGACATATAAGTGTACTGCGGTGAAGTGAAGGGATAGATTTAGTCGAAATCAGTTAACTACCAGTCAACAATTAATCGAAATTAGTTAACCATCTTCTAACCATATATTCTAGGTTATACGGTATCGTCATCAATAAATATTAGATCACACCATACTCATGATAGTATAACACAAATTGCGCAAATCTAATGAACTCGCAATGTACTTCGGAAAATATAAGCCTCTTACCATCTACCAGTCAATAGTTAGGATGTATCAGTTAACTTTGTATTATTCTATCTACTAGGTCATATGGTATACTACTCGTTATATAGCATATCACAGCATTCAAACCTTCATTGTAAACCCATCTTGAGCACATCTAATGACCACACAATGTACTTTGAAAAATAAAAAACCTCCTACCATCTACCAGTCAATAGTTAGGATTCATCAGTTAACTTTGTTTTAACCATATAAACTAGGTTATATGGTCTCCTACACGCTAGATATCAGATCACATCAATGGCATGAATAAAACTAATTACGTGTATTTTCCTTACTTACCCTAACAACAAAACATACTATTCATTTACTTACTTTCCATCTATTAAAATATATTACAAGCATACTAAGCACCAAACACAGAAGATCAAGTTGACATATTTACTTAATAACACTCTTATTTATCCACCCATATATAAACATAACTATTACAAATCTAATGAACTCGCAATGTACTTCGAAAAATATAAGCCTCACCATCTACCAATCAACAGATAAGATGTATCAATTAACTTTGTATTATTTCATCTACTAGGTCATATGGTATACTACTCATTATATAACATATCACAGCATTCAAACCTTCATTGTAAACCCATCTTGAGCACATCTAATGACCACACAATGTACTTTGAAAAATGAAAAACCTCCTACTATCTACCAGTCAACAGTTAGGATTCATCAGTTAACTTTGTTTTAACTATATAAACTAGGTTATATGGTCTCCATCAGATCACATCATAGTCATGAGTAAATGAATTAACTATATAACTATATAGCCTGAGAAGTTCCAAAGCGAGTGCCTTGAAATTATGTGTGTGTCGAAAGCAAATGAGAAGAATTGATCATCATAAAAAAAACTAATGAGAAGCTCATAAAATGGTGTTGTTTATTCTCTATCATTTATTAAGATATATGCCCCACTCAAATAGAAAAAAAAAAACAACTTCTGTGACCAACCCATATAGATCTAAAGAATTTTTTCCATACATGAATACAAAAATCTATTCCCTATCACAAAAAAAAATAAAGAAATAATCCAAAAATCGATGCAAAAAACATGCTGGGAGAGGAAGCAGTTGGACAAAATTCTCCCTATTGTCAAAGAGAATATTAGTAAACAGCCTCTCTCCAAATCTACTATTTAGAAAATATTTTCTCTTGCACTTAAATTAAAACCACCAAAGGCTCATTTGAAGTCCTTAGCAGAGACATAATGATCAACACATATATTAAGCATTAAGTCCAACAAGATAATGAACTCAACCATAATATGAACTACTTGGCAACTATAAACACTGATTGCAAATTATATTCAATAATTGCAACTAAATATTATGAAATCATTACATGAATAGAGCTACAATACAAAAAGGTAGAATTGAAAAGGTAGTAGTGATATCACACATAAGTGAAAATTATACATGATAATTTGCCATAAAGGAGAACCTAAAAGAAACAACCATGCCAAAGACCAAAAAAATCACAATGCAGAGGAACTCTTACCACAACCCAACCTGGCCAGCAAAACAAATATGAAAACTCAAGAAAACAGAACCTGAGAAAATAAAAAGAATTACATAGCAAGCAAAGAAAATGTTTCTGGGCAAGCATATTATAAAGTATCTATTTAACAAAACATAGAGAAAATAATGCAGAAAAAAATTAAATGGATGTATTTGTGCAGGAATTGTATGCAATTTTATATAGGTTTATATAATTAATGGCAAAAATATAAAGGAGAACCTGAAAGAAACAACAATGACAAAGACCAAAAAAATCACAGTGCAGAGGAACCCAACGTGGCCAGCAAAACAAATATTAAAACTCAAGAAAACATAACCTAAGAAAATAAAAAAAATTACACAACAAGCAAAGCAAATGTTTCTGGACAAGCAAATAATAAGTATCTATTTGACAGAACATAGAGAAAATTATTTGTTGTGAGCAACTTACAATTTTCAGTTAGACAAATGCAAATATTTGCTATGAAATCGCAGCTCGTACAAACATTCAAATAATATCATAAATAATTCATGGATAGACTTCTGAGTGGAAGCAATCATATCAAAGAAAATTATAGCACCCATTTTGAGCCAAAAATCATTGAAACTACCTTAATATTTATTTGGTTATGCAAAAAATAAGGGATCAAGGATCTTACCAAGCCAATTGATCATAAAGCCCAAGCTTCAGAGGGCCGACGGATGAAAGCTGCACCAAGGGCGCAAAGGTAATGAAAATCTGCCCAAGGACGGGACCGTGAGCGTGGGTAGAGGTAGGATAGAGGAGTGGGAGAGAGGGGGGGCATGAGAGAGGAGGATCGCCTAGACGAGGTGCGCATTCCTTTATCAGTAGGCCGGGAGAGGAGAGTTAGGGCGGATCTGGTTGACAATCTCCGGCGAGAGATGACTGCAATCACCCAGAAGCCAAAAGTGGAATCGAGGAGGGGGAGTTTATTAAGAGAAAGGGCATATATGCCATTTCGCACCGTACGTGTGGGAGTTTCGCATGTGGCTAAGTCTAATTTTGCAAAACTGGAATTCCTTGCCTATTTTTGTAATTTCGGCATTTGTTGAGTCTATTTCTAAAAAACTTTCATTCGGGATGGCTACAAGCCTTGGCCAGCTCACACAAGTAACATATAAATATTTGTATAAATAGCATGTGATTGGGTGAAATAAAAGGAAAGAAGAAGCATATCACTCTCACGTGTAGACAACAAGCAGAGCAAAACCAGAGAAAATAAGGCAAGAAAATAAAGCATGGCAGTTTGCACCAGAGAGAAAAAAGAAAGGAAAATTAAGAGAAGAAATAAATGATTTGGAAGGGACTAAAAATGTAATTAAACAAGCTGGCTAGAGTTAAATAAGGGCAGCTTTTCTATGGACAGAATGGAGCCTGGAAGGAAACTAAGTGCTGTGCAGAAGTTGTAAAATCATAAAGCCAAATTTCAGAAAATAGAGAGCAGAGAGGTGAACGATTCAGAGAAGAAAATCACATGATTCCAGCCTTGAAATTTGATCAACAGAGAGCTTGAATGTCAGATAATTAAAGTCCAATTAGAAGTCCGAACCAGAAGGAAGAAGAAAAAATTTCTGGCTCGCAGTTACTGTAGCATTGGATGAAGAAGAAAACGGAGTGTTGTAGCTTTCTACTGTTCACCGTTATTGCTCACAGTATTTTTCATGTTAGTGTAACAACTGCGACAGGGATGGATCTTCGACTACAAATTTGAAGGCGTGGTAAATATTCACTTTTATTTTATGCCCCTTCATTTTGGATGAGTTCAATGTTTAATGTTATGATCACCATAACCATGGGGTTCTAAACCCGCATAACTAAGGCTGAGATGAAAATGAAGCATGTATTAAATTCAAATTTTAATTTCTATTTAGTAGATTAATTTTTTTTTAATTCTTCCTTGTGAGTTTTGTTCTAATTACTATGTCAAACACATTAATTTATGAGATTATCATTAGGTGTGAATTATAATTTATGCGTACACATATAAAGAATTGATATTTGATTACTCATGCTCTCCAGATACGTGTAACACTTAGACAATCAATTTAAAGTTGAGGTTTCCTTTTATTTATATGAATTTGGATTGGGGTTGAGATACATGTGCATTTAGTACGAATTTGATACCTTAGTTTAATCCTTCATACTACTTTTTTACAAGTTTTTAGTTTTATCTCTTTAAATTTTTAAGTAAGAATGCTTTGAAATTTGATTTTCATAGCTTAAAAGTAACGATTAGTGATTTAAGTTTCTGATCCTGAGATTAGCATTCTTCGTGGGATCGACCTCGGATTCATCGAGTCCTTTATTACTTCGCTACCTGCACTTAGGTAATACTTTTCAAGTTGTAGCAACTATGTAACTGCACAAGCTTGGCATGTTCACTATTTAACTGTTGTGTACCCGGTCAAACTACGCAATTACATAGCTAGACTCTCTCATCAAAAAGTAACAAATGAAGTTCACAAAAAAAGAAAAAGAATAAATGAAGTGTCTTGAAAGCATGATCATGAAGTACGGAGGTTGAAAATGACTTAAAAACAATAAATTGTGTATGCACCATGTGATCTAAAGGCTCCAGTTGTCACACCCCAAGATTTTTAAACTCATTATTACAAATAAAAAAACATAAACACATTTTTCAATTTTTTTGTCAAAACAATCGACAAGATATCTCAAAGTATGAATTAATCATTTTTCAAACATACAAATAATAAATCAAATTATAAAAGTAATCCAAATCAAATCACATCTTAAATTGAAACAAAGTCTTACCCAAATACAAGTACAACTAGATTCCTAACAAAAATTTAACTATGTAAAGTACATATATCGCACGGATGCTGAGTATATAAATATACCTAATAAGATGGCTAAACAAAAACCAAGTAATGACAATATATCCATAATTCAAAAGAATCATATAAGTATATCATGATCATCACTTCATGAAATACATCAAATATGACATAAGAATGGAAACAATCTATAACATATATAAGCATGCTCAATAGTACAAAGACATAATCATTCCATTACCATGACACACTTATGATTAACTCGCTCCCTAAGTGCATGTCATAAAGGTTTTTACGACACGGTAGTTATGTCTAAGAGTTTAACTGCACCACTAGACTATGAACTACTTACAAACTCAACCTCAGTCTTTACTTGAAACCTGCCTCACTCCAACTATGACATGAAGTAAGGGCTCATAGACCCCAGTGCCAAGATCTCGAATATCATGATCGTGAGAACCTCCTATATTGCAATGTGCGGAACGATTCATCTTTTAATGTTCTAGTTCATTCGAACTTAATTCCAGGCTAGGAGAGCAGTTTTATATAACTCTCATTTTTAGAAAGCCAGAAGATTATAATATTTTTTCATACCATACCCTTTAGCTCATCTTGAATAAATAACTTACTTGAGGAGCCAACAAGGCATTGAAAATTTTGGACCTTATTTGTCGAATGCATAAGTTCGGGGCAACCCATTCATAACATCACATATATCATACACATGCATTAGGGTTTACTAATCTTTACTTAACATATATTTATTCTTCATTCAACATTCAATTCAAAATCCTAATAAATTATACAATTATATATAATTTTTATATAGCCTTCTTGTTGCTATAAATCACAAAAAAAATTTTATCTTGAGGCCTTATCAATAACCTTATCAACTAGAAAACTGATAGACCATCGGTAGATCCATTGACATGTAGAACTCCACCAACAATGGGTTGACTAAATATGCCCACCTAACAGACACAAAATCGATGTGTTAGCCTCATTACCATAACCAAATGATGTGTAGATAAAACATACTTAAAAATCTTTACTATGAGATGTCATCAATAATTTTACCGACAAGTCAACTAGATCATTAATGACATTGGTAGATCCATTGACATATTTAACTTCACCAACAATGGGATGATTTATAGCATTTTTTTTGCTATAAATCCACATGTTGGCCAAATCAGCGATGACCATCTGTAAATTCACCAACATGTTGAACTCCAGTGACTATGGATTAACTAGGTATGCCCACCTAACCAACACCAAATCGATATGTCAGCCTCACTACCATGACCAAATGACATGTAGATAAAACATACTTAAAAATATTTACCATGAGGCACAATGGGTAACTTTATTGACAAGTCAACCAGATCACTAATGACTATCGATACATCCATCGACATATCAAACTCCACCCACAGTTTTTGACTAAGTATGCCCACCTAACTAGTACAAAACCGACGTGTGAGCCTCACCGCCAAGGATTAACCGATCACACACCTACGGTAGATGCATGTCATTGTCAATACTATCATGTCTTTCTTTTCACCATCGTCATTAACGTGTCGATAGTCATGCAAATGATCAGGAAGAGACATCATAGACTGATCATGGTTCCCAAAATCACTCCAAATCATGTCATAATGCAAACCTTTCAAGACACCCTTCTCATAGTGACTAATGATGATTATACTATCACATGATAAGTAAAAAATAGGATAAACATGATCTCAAGTATATTCATGATATAAATATCAAAAAATTATACTATACATATTTTTGTACTAAAAAATAATCATGAATCATCTCACATCACTTCAAAACAAAATCATACAAACAGGGTTAACAATTTGACTTATTTCACAATATAAAAATATTTTCTCATGTGATGTCGACCAATGCATGCAAAAATTTATTATATCCCTTAATTATTCTTAATTTGGAGAGTCCTTAATCTTCTTCATCTTCATTTTAATATTTCTTTCTAAAAACAAAGGGTCTAAGGACCTCAAATGGCACTTATAAAGAAAGGGGACGAAATTATAGTATAAAATCATCAAATTGGGTACTTTTTTAGCCAAACTACCCAAAATTGTAGGCAACTGATTGACGTGTCAGTGGTCTACTAACAATACCCAAGTCCCAACAATGAGTAACCATAATTTCCTCATCTAAACTCTGATTTATGTATTCGTAGTAGCATTAAGAAGATATTTCCGTATATAATAAGACTAAAATTTTAGATCATAACTCGATCTATAAAAAAAAGTTATACTATTAAAAAAGTCTAAGAGTCAGATAAAAAAGCGTCGATAAATCACTGATAGTACCTCAAGTCCGACTTTAAATAATTGTAACTTTTTCATCCAAACTCTAATTTGTGTATTCTTGGAGGAGTTTCATAGCTTTATATGTCTAGTTTCTATTCTCAAATTTTTATACTAAAATTTTAAACATAAAATGATATATTACACTAAGCCTAAAAGTTAAATTTACTATTTTCTATATATACTCTGAAAACTTTATTTATATCATATCAATCTTAAGTTACTCATTTGAATTTCGATTCATGTGTTCTTGGTAGTTATACGAGCTATTTTTGTCTACTTGTTACTAACAAAGTTTAAGATCAAAACTCCATATATAAAGGAAGATATTATATTAAGAAGACCTAAAGGTCAAACACACTTATTTGTATGTAGCCAAGTACAGAGAATTTTAAAGATTCTTGCGTTTTTTAATTTACTCCTACACATTGTGAACACATCACATAAGGACACATTATTTACATTATACTATTTTTTGGACCTCCATTTCATGCAAAAAAAAGTACTCATTGGATCTCTCTAGTCGGCTATCAAAACCTATGCAACAGCATTATCAAAAAGTTGGAAGTCAGGTTCAATTTAGTTGAAGGGTCAATTCAATTCAGTTCGTAATACTTTGATAGACTTCTAGAAAAATTGGGGGAATTTTAGGCTACATGATAAAAATCAAACTAAACTAAGGTCTCATTATCCTATGACTTCTTAGAGGTCACAATTCACATGGAGCATATCTAAGTAACAAATCACACAAGACTGGGCCTTATGAAACTAGTTGAACTTCAGAGGTTTCCTAAGTATTGGGATAAAATTTGTCATATATGAATAAATTTTGTAATATTAAGTTAAAATTCATAAAATTCGTAAATACAAAGAATGGAAAGAATATTCACCCAATTATTCATTGGAGTCGCAATTCATAGATTATAAAGAATAATAAGCAAAATTCAAAAAAAATTGTGTAAAAGAACACTATTGGCCGGTTGGTCAATAACTTATATAACCCAAGGGTTTTCAACATCACTTCTAAATAATATCATAGTAATAATCAACAGAATTTTTTCAAAGGCAAACCAAATCAACAATCAACTACCCCAAGACATCACATTTGTTTTTCAAACATAAGAATAAAAAATGATGATAACTAGGACCTTCCATGTCCCAAGTCATATAACCATCCAAAAGTAACCAATAAAACATAAATAATCTCATATGCCTTATTACAATTTCATGTATGAAATTAAGCAATAAGCAAAGTCCTATGATTTGTTAACATCCTGACTACTCGATGTCCCACCAATACTAGTTCCAATGCCTCAACAACTACTGCTTTGGCTTGAAATGTCTTGCCCTTAGTTATCTTTTGCATAGGAGGGCTTTACAGGGATTTTTTATTGGTAGGTTTTCTTGAGAGTGATTGTTGTTGGATGTTGGTGTTTGATATTTTGTGAGTCCTTGTGTTTCATGGAGGGGATTTGGGATCACCTATCCCTCTCTCGGGCTTGAGTTATCTCCCCACTGTTGTGGGCTTGAAATGTGTCATTTTTAGTAATTCTTAATGCAACATGAACATCATTTAGATAAAAATATCCAAAAAAATGAAAGGGAATAAGCAGGATTTTACAAGAACGGGATAGGCAGGATTTTACAAGAACGGGGTAGGAAGGATTTCACAAGAAATGCTGGTCCCGGCTTCATTTTTTTTTCGATAACTAGCCCAGGACCCGCTGCTGTCACATGGGCATTGGGCCTTCGGAAATGAGTACACCCCAGCATGATAACCTTTTGTTAGTTTAATTTAGAAATAGTAGGTGGGTTACGACCAAATTGAACGATCATCGGTTTTCCTTTATATACGTAACCGTGTACTAGATCCTGCAAACAAAAGCACAGTTCCAATTTAGTTCAAGTTACACATCAAGCCTAAATTGCTTTGTCAATTACAGTGCCAGACTGAGGCGCATATATTAATGCAAATAACCAACACTGAACTTAGTAAAGATCTGACTGTTGTATCGAACATATTTTTAGGGGCCCATTAGGCATTAGCACAAATAATACACTCAGAGGTGCCATTACTTTTTCCCTACCTACTCAAAGTGAGTTTTTTTTAAGGCCCACAATAATCAACAAGAGACACTGGGACAGCCTAACAAGTGAGAAGGATTGTGAGTGATGCGAAGACAAGGTCTTTAAGCCTTTCCCCTTGTGACACATTACACATCATCTTCAAAATTTGCAGCTTGAGGAGCGACGTGCAGGTAAAGCAGGGCAAACAAGACAAAAATCCACTGTTTGTTTTTGAGGTTATAGTTATGGCTTATTTAGACTTTTCACTTTTCATGGGCTAGATTAGTAGACAGATGATTAAAAGGTTGATGTAGTGGCCAAACAGGGCACCAACTACAATATCTTAAGACTAGCATGATGCCCTAGAGTGCATTAGATGATCTACCTCTCTTTTCTTTCATCTCCTCTCTTGCCATAACCTCTCTCCTAGTTGGTCATTCACATTTCCTCTTACACTTTGCTTCATAAAACTTCCCATTTATACATGGAACTTTCCAAACCGAGTGTTTTGCATTAATCCTATGAAAAGACGGAATTCTTAGCAATGAGGTCGGTTCATTTATGTCAGAGGATGCTCTCCAGTTTTTTTATCTCAGAGTTTACTACTTCTGTAATTTGTACACTATTTGCTCATCTAAACAATTTTAAATCAGAGTTAGAGAAAAATCAAATTTCTAAAGATCCATACCAAAGCCTTATTTGCAAGATCTATGGATGGAAAAGTAACAAAGGCTTGTCCCCTCATTCGTCCTTCCTGAAAAAAGATTACAAAAACTCAGATGGAAAAAATAGATAATATGCAGAACATATAAGGAGAAAATGGAGCATGTTAACAGAAAGTGAGATATCATCAGGCATAAACTACTTTCTGTGATCATTTACTGAAAGGATGGAACTGATAAAGAACAACATGAATAGCAAGGTCACACAAACATTATGTAAGGGGTCAATAGGCATCGTGATAAGATGCCACACATTTTTTTTAAAGAACGTCTTAATGAGTTGGGTATTTGGTATCGAAGATATAAGTAAATAATGAATATTATGGAAGTAATCGAGTAGAATCTATATGTTGGCTATGGGTTTATTGATCTTCATCATCAACAAATTGCCCCATTTGCCTGATGTTGGCAACAAGGATTTTGTTCTGCCATTGCATTCCTATCATAATCATTGGCCTCCATTGACAGTTGTTCAGAACTCATATTAAGATAAAATCTAGCAAGCTCTGTATTGATGGGCTCTTCTTCCAAAGACGTGCATGAACCAAACACATTGTGGTCCATGCAGCTGCAAAAGAATAGTTGAAATCGATTTCGCCATAGTGACCACAAATTTTCTTATTTAAGGGATTTCCAGTTGGTCAGCTTACTTTTTGTTTACATTAGCACTGGAAAAAAACAAATTTAAGCACATACTACTCACCTGCATCAACTTAACATTCAAATCACTTTTAGCCACTTCACTATCACCAAAAAGTGATCCTGCAGGAACACTGGAACAGTAAAAACAGAATCCTGTAAAGGTAATTTTTTGACAGATTGAAAGAACACTGGAATATAAGACCACAAAGGTTAACCAATGGATTCACCATGAAAATTTAGAAATAATATGAAATTTAATTTGGGTAGGATGCAACAGTACATATGGGAAATCTTACCAAATATGAAGTAGAAGTCCTCAACAACCACATCTTTTGCAAGGTTCTTTATGTACAACACAGTAGCTGGATTTCCAGCATTATAGTTCTGCGTAATACACACCGAATAGCAAATTTATCAAAACTCTTGATCATCACAAGAATGGTATGAACATAAGAAAAATATTTCATCGGACTGTCATAAACCAAATATCTCAGCCCCAACAAGAACTTGCTAAGTTTATAATTTCTAATAAAAAAAATATAAAGCTCAGCCTCTATATAGAAAACTTATATAATATGTGAAAAGGCATGATACACATGTAAAAGCACAGGGTTCACAATCCACTAATAATAATGACAAGGGAAAAACACTATCTATCTGTAATAAACAAGACACTTAAATATTCACATCCACCAGAACAGCCCAAGTGCAGGATTGTTATATTACCTTAAACATGGAAAGCGATAAAATCTCCTCTGCAGGCAACTTCCCAGCCTCTATTTCTTCAGGTGTTGCAAATAGTTTTTCTCCCAATACCTCATAAGCTGGTTCATTCTTTTCATCCTTACTACTTTCTTGGTGTTTGTTTTCATTTTGCAGTGATTTTGGGGCAATCTTTATCTAAAACCAAATTATAAAGAATGTGAGGAGAAAAAATGCAGTTGTATAATACCTTGAGTAGTTCAGAACAAGAAACAGATATTTAAGACCATGAACTCTCTCTCTCTCTCTCCATTGCATTTCTTTCGTTTTACAACCATTTGATCAATTTGTTTTCCAATCTTGTAGGCTATTCTTGTTAAATTTATACAATGACCATCAACGATTTGATGAAAAGTATCAACAGTAGATAAATGATCCTAATGGAGGGGAATAGAAGCCACTAAAAGAAGGTAATATCGCATGTTCAGTTATTTTCACTTGGATACAATGTCCAACTATTTCCAAAGAAAATTAACCCTTTCCATACCTGTAAAACAGTATTCTTCTTCTTTATAACAGGGATTTCTTTAGGAACCAAAGTGCCAGGTTTCAACCCAACAGCCTCATGTGCGACACCTTTATCAACAGCAGGTCCCACAATAATTTGTCTCCTACACCGCTTTCGAGGACGGACACTTCCCAAGTGGCTTTCTACATTAACATCTCTCTGGAAGTATCAAGCAAATCAAACTTAGTTGAGGAATACCAGTCTCCGAATCTACTCACACAACTAAAACAGGGGAATACTTCTTCTGGAGATTCTAGCTCTGACTCATCACTTGATAAATCTTCCAAATGGGGTGAAGGCACAACTGGTAGAGGAGGAGGTGGAGAAGATGGAGGTGGTGGTTGGAACATGACCTGAGGAGGTAAAGGCGGAGTAGGCAGGGCCATACGAAATGGAGCAGGGAGATTCATTTTGTTCATCAAATGCAGAGCCTACAAAATTAAGTCACATAGCAAAGTTCTATTGAAAATAAAAGCCAATATATTTCAACAAGACACGCATCAAAATGTAAGGAGATCAGAATTGCAGAGCAAGAAACTCTATAACCTGTATATAAAATCGTGGGACGGCAATAAGTGCATTGACAATGTTTGTCAATATGTTTCCATCCGGAGGTGGATATGCATACCTATAAAACCATGACAGGCATATTTAACTACAGGTGTGCATAGAAAAAGCAACTTGCAACCGGCAAACCATACAATTTTGATCCTTCAAAAAGATAATTCACGCTTTAAAAATTTCCTTATTTTTGTACTTTTTATTAGAAGTCATGAAGATTTAATTTTATACATAAGAGGGCTTTGCTATGGGAAGCAATTTCCAAAAAAATTCTGAGGCAACTATTTGCAGCCCAAATTTGTTTCACTATCTGCTACATGCATCAGCCACATGTTTACTAAATTCTCCAGGTACAGGAATCCCCTTTAAAGGGAGCTGTAGATACCAGACCAAAAACTTTTATGGCACAAGTTAAAGGCTGATATAATTTGCCACCCAATTTGTAACCATTGCTAATGTTCTTAGGCAAGAAACCGTCAATGACGGTACCAATTAGTGTTGGTGATTCAACTTTGCAAAGCTCATTTTCAAAGGAACTTTACAAAGTCCCTTCAAACATGAGGTGATCTATTAAAGTACTCATCAATAAGAAACACATGTTCAGATGTGTGCATTTCAAGCATCCAAAATTGTCCTACTGAATCAACCAGATTAGTATATTTTCCAAATTGTCCACAAAGTTCTAGACTACATAAACAAAACACGGGTAGCATATAAAGAGTTGGGTTTAATGCTACATATTCTCAAACACTAATAAATCCAAGCAACGGCCAGCTTTTAGTCCTCATTCTTTTCTTAAAAAAAAAAAAGGGTTTCCGATGTTTCAATTAATATGCATATTATTAATAAAGGCATTGTTGAATATTGAAATACATAAATAGAATGATATCACTTTTATTCTAGCACATAAGTAATAATAAAACATACTCAAGATGGGGAGGGAATGGGTAGTCCACACCAAGTTTGGGAGCAATTGCTTCACTCATCAGACATGAGCTTCCAATACTTTCTTTGGGAGGATCTCCTGCTAGTGGAGCATCCTTTGTCAATCCGGCAGGTGTAGAAATGTCCTTCCACAGTTGTCCTTCAATCTGTTGAGAGTTGGATTCTGGCATTGCCTTACCAGCCCTCTCCACTGACAAGACTTTTCCTAGAAACCTTAACCTGAAACAACAAAAGAATAATATCAGTAAGCAAAGTAATATAAAAGCTGTAAGAAAAAATCTCAAAGAATATGGGCAGGCTAATCTTATTCACTTCATAGAATTAAAAAGTTGTAGTATTGACAATCAATCAAGTTAAACAAAGCAATAGATATTAGAGTACACTCGAACAAACTGAAGAAATTCTGAAGACCTGTTTAACTGCGACTGTGCCTGTGAAGCTGCCACTTCATCTTTGAAATCTACAAATGCGCAATTCCTTAACCTAATAAGAGTAGAAAATGAATCGAAAGATGATATTAGTACTCATAATAAAGAACCGAAGGCAAAAGCCGAAAGAAATATTAAAGAGGCACCTGCCGCCGGCACAGGGTCGCACGGAGAAGGCACTGTAGTGCGAGAAGAGGCGAAAAAGGACGTCGTGAGGAATCGCCTCAGGCAGATGTCGCACCAACAGAGTGACCAAAGCAGGGTCTTGCTGTAATGGCTCATAATCGAACCTCAACATTTGGTTTTGGAGGCCCATGATCATGGGATGGTCGTTGGCAATGGCAGATCCAGGATTTTCAGAGAAGGGTGGTAAAAAATAAACTAAAATCAAACGACAACTCGTATCAATAACATAAATATTAAACTACTAGTTTATATTAAACCTAACCATAAATCTAGATCTTCGTGGTGAACTACTAGTTAATGTCAAAGCAATTTTCGATGAATTTCAGTGATATGTCTCAACATACTTTTGCCTAATGACTTTCAGAATCTTAACATTCTCAACATCCGAAAGAGTAGAAGGAAGGAGACGGGTCTAATAAATGGAGGAATTGGGGTTGAAGTAAACCCTAAGGTTTACAACGTATTTTAATCAGGCAAAGGGAGTGAATTGGGGAAGATGCGCCCCCGTGAACTGTGGCAACTAGGGCTGGTAATCGGGCCGGGCTCGGGCATTTATTTAGAGCCCAAGCCCGTTAAACCTGACTACTTGCAGCGTATTTAAAGACAAATGGTCATGAACTGGTCACAGGCTCTTAACGGGCTATAATTATATTCAACTTAAAAGAAGTTATTTTTGACATTAAAATAAGATGTACCTTGAACATACTGTAAATTTTGATTATTAGAGTCAAATATTTATTAAAATTTTTATTTCATTATTTTTTAAATGAAAAATAAATATAAATTCTTAAATCCTATTTAGATATGAAATCATCTCAATGAATTAAGCCTACTTAATACATTTTTTAAAAGGGTTTTAATTTCCCTTGCCTAATGTAGCTATTGTTTCATATTTTTAGATTGTTACGAGGTTAAAGGTGATTTAGATGCTATGCAATACTTAAAACGCACTTAAAGACATGGAAAACCGTATCGATCAATACGGGGCCGTATTAACTAATATGTACCCGTATCAATTGAGACCAATACAAATACAGGGGTAGTACACCCCCACACTAAAAGCCGATACGTATCGATCATACCATATCGATACTACCGATACATATCGATATAATATTAAAAGAGTCGTTAATGATTTAGATGCTATTTTTTTTCCATACCCATTCTAAATGTATAACTTCTTTTCATGTATACTAATTGATTGAGATTATTAACATATTTTCCACAGAACAATCATTGTCCAGTATTCACTAACCAATTCCGCCAAAGTTGCAAATCAATTTCTATTTGAAAAGGAGCCACAAGTTTAGAAAGCCATATATAACAAAAATATATAAACTGCCAAACTCTTGTATGACTTTTTATGATTTTCAAAGTGTACATGCAAAGTTGCCATACTCAGAAGCAATTTTATTCATTTAAACATCTATGGAACTCTAGCAAACTGGGCTAAAAATAAGACCATCCATTCTGAAACTTATACTCGTATATGGAGAAATCATCCTAACTTTAGTTAGAGAAATGAGTTTAATGTACAGGTATCTTCTTCTTCTTTAACTTATGTTCCACCACATAAGAAGACTCTTAAAGACACATTACAAACATTCATGCAAAGTCAAGCAACAATCAACAACCAAACATTGCAAACCATCAATGTCACGCCCTGACGATGCCCGACCCGAGCCAAACCCGGTCCAAGGGCCGGTCAAGTGCATGGGGGCAACGAAGGGAGTTGAGATACGGTTTAGCGGAAGACTTAACCCTAAATACAGGCGACTTAACAGAATTATGGAGTATGCACACCACTTTGAGCAAGAGTAAATAAGTAGAAAAGAAAGAGAGTTGTTTATTCAAAATAAACAACTAGTCTCAAACCAACATGCTTAGTCAAACATAGCCCTCTCTGGCTCTAAAATAGGTCTTAGACAACACAACTGTATAAAGTGACATAAATCCAACAGAGAACCCTACACAAAGGTTTTAAACATAAAGCATAAACCAAAGAAAATAAGTCACATAAGAGTCTCCACAATCACATCCAAGTCATCTCCGATCTTTTCCTCAAAGAGGAGATCCTGTCCGTCTGCGTGTCGCGCCACGCAGTCCCAAAGCAAAACACAATAAAGAGGGGTGAGTTTAAACAAACTCAGCAATGGTTTTTCTAATATACTATCAGCATTGGCAACACGCCAACATAACAATATAATCATTCCAATCAAAGATTTACAAGATGTAACATTTTTTGATCACACATACACATCACCTAAACCTGCATCATAGTGTATAATCCACATAGTACCATTTACATCATATCTACCTGCATGAAATATATCTCTAACATACATATCCAATCATGCATCACATCATATCAACCTGCATGAAATGTATCTCTAACATACATATTCAATCATGCATCACATCATATCAACCTGCATGAAATGTATCTCTAACATACATTTCAGATCATGCATCAACATCATATCAACCTGCATAAAATATATCTCTAACATATATTTCAGATCATGCATCAACATCATATCAACCTGCATGAAATGTATCTCTAACATACATTTCCAATCATGCATCAACATTTTCATTCATCATGTATGTATAAGTGTCACACACACACACACACTAGTCCAACATGCAAATCCATACACATGGATAATAAATCTGCTCTTCAAGGCCGGAGCCCTAGAGCAAACACTTATCAAATAGACATGTTCCTCAAGGTCAAAGCCTTCGAGCAACTCCTGCTCCTCAAGGCCAATGCCTTCGAGCAACTCCTGCCCATCAAGTCTAAACTCCCAGGCAACCCTGCTTGTCAAGACTAAAGTCCCAAACAACAATACCTAGTAAGCCGGTGCACTCAGACAAACCAGCTGGATTCTCAGGGTCCAGATAATCTTAATAAGTAAATCTCAATTCATAAGACAAGTACATCACTCGTCACCACACAATTCCATTTAACTAGACTCAACATGGGGAGTGCACATGTTCCACGAAGGAATTCAAATCGAAAACATGTCCTTTCGGACCAATTAAGTTTCGATTAATCCATGACCGATTAATTCGGCACGCAATTTCACCACATTGCACCCAATCGATCACATTCGATTAATCTCGATAAAGCCTCAATTGGAAATCCATTTTCATGATGCATGCAACATGGTACTTACGTGGGCAAGACATACATGAATCCTAATTCATGATAAGTGCTCTCATCAGCCCCTAATACATCATTCATAATTATAATATCAAGCTTCAACATCATCATTAAACCCCACATGTGTGTGTACCTAATAGAAGCACTTCACTCAATGCATATCAACATGCTTGAAATTAACTCACTACCACACTACCATGTGAATTAACATCAAATCATGAATTCCAGCGGAAATCATAGGAGAAGAATCATTAAAATCATAACTCAAATCAAAGCTCAACCACAAGCTAAACACATATAAGATCATTCACTTCATCCTTGAGCCATGACATTCACTAACATTCACACATCAATTAACCACATCTTATCATGACATATCAGTCCATTAGTATGTTGTAGCTCTACAGAAAATATACTCAACCATAGAGAATCAACCACTCATAACTTCAAGATGGCAATTCCAACATCATATATCTAACCACAAGTCATTCCACATAACTCTAAATATATATATACCACAACTTCAAAACATCAATGGTATACCCTTCCAGTAGCTTACTATAGCTCAAAACACTCCACATAAACATAAAAAATAATATTTGGGAGTAGATATGTCAAAATAAGCAACATACATAAAATGGTTAAATTCTGCAGTGTAGCCGTTCAAACGCCTAGTATGGCCGTTCGATCAGCTAAACGGGAAATCTATCGAACTGACAGTGTTACCGTTCGAACGCCCAGGAGGGCCGTTTGAACGCCAACAAGGCAGACTTGACCTTCTTCTTCCTTTCGCATTTTCAAACCGAAACTCCATTGATAAAACTCAAAATCACCATCTAACAACCTAAATGCCATTAAAAGTCCACCATAACTTCCAGAATGCTAATCCACATCATAACAAGATAAAACCCTATGAAATCGGGATTAAAGATTACCATTTACTAATCATGCCATTAGAACACTAAATCAAGTAACTCCATTTAAAATAAACCACAAAATCAATAGTTTTACCATAGGAAGACTGAAATTACGAAAGTCCATTACCTTATCCTTTGATTAGGCTTGGATTTGATGGTCACCCTTCTTGAAAACCTTACAAAGACATAGAGTTTGAATTAAACTCCATTAAAACCGATTTAACAAAGAAAACCCTAATAAAAAACTTATATCTAGGGCTTGTTGAATATAAAAATCGGATTTTAGAGTTAGGGTTTGAAGTAAAGATGCAAACCAATAGTTTTGATGTTTAAAAACGAATCAAAACAAAGGTTTAAACATCAAAACAAAGGGGAAATGGTAGATCTAGAAGGGATTAAGAGGAAAGCTAGGATTTGGTGCTTAATGAGAAGGGACTTACCTTAAACACCTTCTAATCCGGGCCTAATTGGGGATTAGGCCTCACCTCTCCTTCTCAGCCTATTCCCAAAATGGGAATGGCTCAAGTCTGCCCATTTATAGTAAGTCTTGGGTTGCACTAACTGAACTAATGGGGTGTAAGTAGAATTTTGGGCTAAAAATGAGTATTTTACAAATTTGAGCACTAATTAAATCTGAGAAAATTCTGAAAATTTTTGTATAATCTTAAGTTGATGTCTGGGTTCATTTGGCCCAAAAACCCAAATTTTGACGGTGGGGCCCACAGGGGGTCCCGCCAAAACCCTAATTTTCAGAAAAATAGTAAAAATTTAGAAAAATCTCAAAAATTCACATTTGATTCAAAATCACTTAAAACTAGTATCTGTAAAGTTGATTTTGATAAAAACCATGAGAAACACCATCTATCTATGGAACCACCGAATAAATCAGAAAACGTGTTAACCTCACGATAACCGATAATTAAAGTGAAACGAAAACTGGTTTAAGATCAGAGATCTTACAATCAATGACTTGAAGACTTTTTTCACTCAATTGACCACAACTTTAAACACTCAAGAATAAGGGCAGTTTCCTTCTCAACCTCAACCAAATCCTAAAGGTTAATTTGTAATTAATAATTTGAATTCTTCAAGTCCACAAGAGGAGCATGCTAAGTCCACCACTTTGAAAAGTGGAAAAGTCATTAAAAAAGACATTCCAAAGAAGGTTTTTTAACTCAAGAAGTCTTTGAATTCTAAACATGGTGTTAAACTTCCCAACTTTGATTGTGTTTCTTGTATTCCTCCTCCATTTCCCCAAATATTACAAACTTCTAAATTGGTGCAAAATGGTGACATTCTTAAAAATTTTAAATAAGTTAAGATTAATATTCCTCTCTTATATTCCATTAAGCAAATTTTATCTTATACAAAAAATTTGAAAGACCTTTGTACAATCAAGCGTAAGCTAAATGTACAAAAAAAGACATTTTTGATAATACAAGTAAGTGCAATTTTGTAGCAAAACACCCCACCCAAATATAAAGACCTTGTTGTCCAACCATATCTTATAAAATTGGGAATTATAGAATTGAAAAGGCTTTACTTGATCTTGGGGAAGTGTTAATCTCTCACCTTATTTAGTTTCTGAACAATTGGGACTTGGTGAATTGAAGCCTACAAGCATCACTACAAACAAATGTACCATTAGCAATTAATTTATTAGCGACGCAAAAACAAGTGTTGCTAAAACCATTACTTGCGACGCTACAAAAGCGTCGCAAAAAAATGAACTATTAGTGACGCTTTTAATTATGCATCACTAATAGTCATATATTAGCAATACTTAATTAAAGTGTCGCTAATACTAATCATATTAGCGATGTTTTTTAATAAACATCACTATAGTCACGCTATTAGCGATGCTTTAAACAAGTGTCGCTGAAAGATATATGTTTTAAATAAAAAAATTATAGCTATTAGTGACGCTTTTCTTAAGCGTCACTAATAGTTTTAACAATAGAGATGATTGATAGAGAGGGTTGCTAATAGTTATGTTGTTAGCGACGCTTAAGAAAAGCATCACAAATAGTAATGAATTTCAAATAAAAATTTGGAATTATTAGTGACACTTTTAAATAAGCATTGCAAATAGCATTGATTTTACAAGCGTCACTTATAGCTTTATTAATTAGTTCTATTTAATAAATTATTATTTAATAAATAAATATTAAAAATTTTCAAATAAACTTCTTAAATATAATATATTTTATTCAATATTTACTATTTATATATATAATAAATAAATATTAAAAATTTTAAAATAAATTTCTTAAATATAATATATTTTATTCAATATTTACTATTTATATATAATAAATAAATATTAAATTTTCAATAAAAGTAGTGTCAATAATAGAATAAACTTTCACTATTTATATATAATATATTTTATTTCTAACTTTTTTTATTAAATTTAAAATATAATTAATAATAAAAGAGAGACTGAAGAGAGACAAGAGAGAGTCCATAGAGAGAGAGGAGAGAGAGAGGAAAGAGGGAGATTGAGGAAAGAGAAGGTGTAGAGAGAGAGTGAGGAGAGAAAGAGAGAGGGAAGAGAGAGATAGGAGAGAGAGGGTGAGGAGAGAGAGGGAAGAGTGAGATAGAGGAGAGAGAGGTAGAGAGAGGATGAGGAGAGAGAGGGAAGAGTGAGATAGAAGAGAGAAAGACAGAGGAGAGAGGAGAGCAGGAGAGGGTGAGGAGAGAGAGGGAAGAGAGATAGAGATGGGAGAGAGAGAAGAGAGAGAAAGAGGAGAGAGAGGGTAGAGAGAGGATGTGAGGAGAGGGAGGGGAGAGGAAAGAAAATTTTAATTATAAAATATTTTTAAAAATTCCCGTTGCTAAGTTTATGTGTCACTATACCCTAAGGTAGTAGCGATGCATATAGTTATGTGTCTCTACTAGTTTTTATTTTAAAATAAATTAAAATAAAAGAGATAGGAGGAGACTAAGAAAGAGGTTGAAGGGGAAGAGAGAGGGAGAGGGGAGGAGAGAGAGAGTGAGGAGAGAGAGAAGAGAGGGAGGGTGATGAGAGAGGATGAGAGAGAGAAGAGAGAATGAGGGGAGAGAGTGAGAAGAGAGAAGAGAGAGTGAGGAGAGAGAAGAGAGAGTGTGAGAAGAGAGAGTGTAGAGAGAGAGTGAGGAGAGAGTGAAGAGAGAGAGAGGAGGAGAGAGAGAAGAGAGAGGGAGGGAGGAGAGAGAGTGAAGAGAGAGGAAGGAGAGAGATAGAGGAGAGAGAAAGTGGGTGAGAGAGAGAGGTTGAGATACAGATAGAGGAGAGAGTAATAGATAGGGGGAGAGAGAGTGAGAGGGCAGAGAGAGAGGGGAGAAGAAAGAAAATTTTAATTATAATTTTTTTTTAAATTTAAAAAATAAAAAAATACATATGATGTTATGAATCACTAATACCTTAAGGTAATAGCAATCTATACGTGTATGCGTCGCTACTACCTGGTGTAGTAGCAACCTATATTGTTATGCGTCGCAACTAGTTTTTTATTTAAAAAATTAAAATAAAAGAGATAGCCGGGAGAGAGAGAAGGGAGAAAGAGGGAGGGGAGAGAGATAGGGAGTGAGGGTAGAGAGAAAGTGAGGAGAGAGAGGGAAGAAATAGAGGAGAGAGAGAATGACGAGAGAGAGAGGAGAGAAGAATAGAGAGAAAGATGAGAGAGAGGGTAGAGAGAGGGTGAGATGAGAGAGGAGAGAGAGGGAGAAAAGAGAAAAAGAGGAGAGAGATGGTAGGGAGAGGGTGAGGAGAGAGACAGAGGGGAGAGAGAAGAGAGAGAAAGAGGAGAGAGCAGGGTGCGGAGAGCAGGGTGAGGAGAGAGGGAGTGAGGAGAGAGGAGGGAGAGAGAGGGTAGAGAGAGAGGAAAGAGAGAAGGGAGAGGAAAGAAAGTTTTAATTATAAATTATTATTAAAATATATTAAAAATAATATAAATTTATATTAGTGACACATACTCTTATACGTTACTAATACCCAAGGGTAGTAGCGATGCATACATGTATGCGTCGCTACTATTTTTTATTTCAAAAAATTAAAAACAAAATAGATAGAGGAGAGAGAGAGAAGGTAGAGAGGATTTGGAGAGAGAGAAGAGAGAGAGAGAGAGAGAGAGAGGAGAGTGAGAAAGAGGAGAGAAGAGTGTAGAGAGAGGAGAGTGAGAAAGAGGAGAGAAGAGTGTAGAGAGAGGAGAGTGAGAAAGAGGAGAGAAGAGTGTAGAGAGAGGAGAGAGATAGGGTGGAGAGAGTGTGACAATAGAGAGGGTAGAGAGAGAGGATAGGATGAGAGAGAGAGTGAATGTAGAGAGAGAGAAATAAAATTTAAAAATAAGACTATTAGCGACGCTCTTTAAAGTGCGTGCTAATAGTATCAATAGTAGCAACGCTTTAAAGATTGATATAGTGAAAAAAATTAAACTATTAACGACGCTCTATATAGAGTGTTGCTACTAATTATAATAGTAGTGACGCTGAATATGGTGTTGCTACTATTTCCACTATTAGCGAAGCTCCTTAATGAGCATCGCAAATAGTTTCAATTTTTTTTAAATATCAGTCTTTTAGCGACGCTCAATTTCTAATAGTGTAAATAGTAGTGACGCTTGTATTTTAGTGTTGCTACTAATATACTTATTAGCAACGCTCTTTTTAGAGCGTCACTAATAGAATTATTTTTGTTAAAAAAAATTCCCCTCTCTCTCCATTCATTCTCTCTCATCCTCTACTCTCTCTTTCTCACTACCCTCTCCCTCCTCTCTCTACACTCTATCTTCTCAATCTCTTTGTCCTCACTCTCTCCTCTCCTCCCTCTCTCCTCTTCTCTTTCTCTCTTCCCTTCTCTCTCTCCTCTCCTCTCTCTAGATCTCTTCCCTCTCTCTCCTCACCCTCTCTCTACCCTCCCTCCTTTTTCTCTCTCTTTTCTCTCTCTCCTCTCCCACTCTCTCCCTATCTCTCTCTCATCCCTCCCTCTCTCTTCCCTTCTCTCTCTCTTCTTTCCTCTCTCTCCTCCCTCCCTCCCTTTCTCTCTTTCTCTCTCTTTCCCCCTTTTTGCAACGCTTCCAATGGAAGCTTTGCAAAAACTGCACATAGGGAAATTTTGCACACGGGCGAAATTACCCTATGAGCAAAATTTTGCCCGCATATATTTAACAGCCGTTTGCACTGCCGATCTCTCGCACCAACCAACGCTCCGTTCCCTGTTCGACTGTCCCTTCCCTAGACTAGCATCGCCAATCTTAGAACCAACACCATCACCGACCGTGTAAGGATTCTCATTTCCAAACCGGTTTTTGTTTCTTTTTAATTATCGGTTATTGCATGGTTAATTCATTTTCTTATTCATTCGGTGGTTTCATAAATAAATGGTGTTTATGATGGTTTTAATCAAAATCAACTTTACAATTAGTGGTTTTTAAGTGATTTGAGTCAAATGTGAATTTTCGGGATTTTTTTGAATTTTTACTATTTTGTTCAAAAATTAGGGTTTGGTGGGACCCCCTGTGGGCCCCACCGTCAAAATTTGGGTTTTTAGACCAAATGAACTCAGACATCAACACAAGACCTTATAAAAATTTTCATAATTTTTCCAGGTTTTATTAGTGCTCAAATAACTAAATTACCCATTTTTAGCCTATTTTTTTATTCTTACCCCACAATTTACCCATATACACCCCAAAACTTACTATAAAAGGTCAGACCTGAGCCATTTCCATTTTGGGAATAGGCTGAGAAGGAGAGGTTAGGCCTAATCCCCAATTAGGCCCGGATTAAAAGGTGTTTAAGGTAAGTCCCTTCTAATTAAGCACCAAATCCTAGCTTTCCTCTTAATCCCTTCTAGATGTACCATTTCCCCTTTGTTTTGATTCATTTTTAAACATCAAAACTACTGATTTGCATTTTTACTTCAAACCCTAACTCTAAAAATCCAATTTTTATGTTCAACAAGCCCTAGATCTAAGTTTTTAATTAGGATTTTCTATGTTAAATCGGTTTTAATGGAGTTTAATTCAAACTCTATGTCTTTGTAAGGTTTTCAAGAAGGGTGACCATCAAATCCAAGCCTAATCAAGGGATAAGGTAATGGACTTTCAAATTTTTGGTTTTCCTTTGGTAAAACTCTTGATTTTGTGGTTTATTTTGAATGGAGTTACTTGATTTAGTGCTTTAATGACATGATTAGTAAATGGTAATATTTAATCCCGATTTCATAGGGTTTTATCTTATTATGATGTAGATATTAGCTTTCTGGAAGTTATGGTGGAATTTTATTGGCATTTAGGTTGTTAGATGGAGATTTTCAGGGTTTATCAATGGAGTTTCGGTTTGAAAATTCGAAATAAAGAAGAAGGTCAATTCTACCTTGTTGGCGTTCGAACGTCCCTCTTGGGCGTTCAAACGACAACACTGTCAGTTCGACAGATATCCAGTTTAGCTGATCGAACGACCCTCCTGGGCGTTTGAACAGCAATACTGTAAATTCAAAATTTTCTTGTTTAACCGAACGAACGGCCTCCTGGGCGTTTGAACGGCTACACAACAAATTTTGTATTAAGTGCATGATGTTTATTTCGGTGATTTTACTTTAATATGTCAATTTCATATGAATGTGGAGTGTTTTGAGCTATAGTATTCTACTAGAAAGGCATACCATTGAGGTATGAAGTTGAGATATATATATTTAGAGTTATGTGGAATGACTTATGGTTGGAGGTATGATGTTGGTATTGCCATCTTGAAGTTATGAATGGTTGATTCTCTATGGTTAAATATATTTTCAGTAGAGCTACAGCCTACTAACGGATTGATATGTCATGTTAAGTTGTGGATAATTGATGTGTGAATGTTAGTGAACTTCATGGCTTAAGGATGAAGTGAATGATCTTATATGTGTTTAGCTTGTGGTTGAGCTTTGATTTGAGTTATGATTTCAATGATTCTTCTTCTATGATTTCCGCTGGAATTCATGATTAGATGTTAATTCACATGTGTAGTGTAGTAGTGAGTTAATTTCAAGCATGTTGATATGCATTGAGTGAAGTGCTTCTACTAGGTACACACACACATGTGGGATTAAATGATGATGTTGAAGCTTGATATTATAATTATGAATGATGCATTAGGGGCTGATGAGAGCACTTATCATGAATTAGGATTCATGTATGCCTTGCCCACGTATGTACCATGTTGCATGCATCATGAAAATGGATTTCCAATTGAGGCTTTATCGAGGTTAATCGAATTTGATCGATTGGATGCAATGTGGTGAAATTGAGTGCCGGATTGATTGGTCGTGGCTTAATCGAAACTTGTTTGGTCCGAAAGGACATGTTTTGATTTGAGTTCCTGTGTGGAACAAGTGCACTCCCCGGGTTGAGTCTAGAGAAATAGAATTATGTGGGGACGAGTTGTGTACTTGTCTTGCAGATTTGAGATTACTATTATGAGTGTCATCTAGACCCTGAGAATCCAGTGTGGTATGCCGTGTGCACCTGCTACCACGTGTTATAGGGTTCCCTGTGTGGGATTTTGGGCTCTCCCCTCCACAGGAGATATCCCTGGGCGAACACCACTGCTCTAGATTCTCTGTGTGAGAATGGGACATCCTTGGCCAGGATCGTCCAGGGCGAGCAGCTTTAGGGATTGACAACCCCGACTCTTTTACATTTTCTGTGTGGGAATTTGACCGTGTTATCGCCTTCGTGGCCTTGACCGTGTTCTTGCCTGTGTGGCAATGTTTGTGATTACTCCTTGATGGAGGTTGATATGATGTGATGCATGATTGGATATATATGTTAGAGATACATCTCATGCAGGTTGATATGATGTGATACATGATTGGATATGTATGTTAGAGATACATTTCATGCAGGTTGATATGATGTAATGCATGATTTGATATGTATGAGATACATTTCATGTAGGTTGATATGATGTTGATGCATGATTCGATATGTATGTTAGAGATACATTTCATGCATGTTTATATGATGTAAATGGCACTATGTGGATTATACACTATGATGCAGGTTTAGGTGATGTGTATGTGTGATCAGAAAATGTTACATCTTGTCAATCTTTGATTTGAATATTATATTGATATGCTGTCGTGTTGCCGATGTTGATAGTATTTTAGAAAACCATTGTTGAGTTTATTTAAACTCACCCCTCTTTATTGTGTTTTGCTTTGGGGCTGCGTGGCGCGACACGTAGACGAACAGGATCTCATCATTGAGGAAAGATCGGAGACGACTTGGATGTGATCGTGGAGACTCTTATGTGACTTATTTTCCTTGGTTTATGCTTTATGTTTAGAACCTTTGTGTAGGGTTCTCTGTTGGATTTATGTTATTTTATACAGTTGTGTTGTCTAAGACCTATTATAGAGCCAGAGTGGGCTATGGTTGACTAAGTATGTGGGTTTGAGACTAGTCGTTTATTTTGAGTTAAGCGACTCTCTTTATTTTCTACTTATTTACTCTTGCTCAAAGTGGTGTGTATACTCCGTATTTCTGTTAGGTCGCCCGTATTTAGGGTTAAGTCTTCCGCTAAACCGTATCTTAATTTCCCTCGTCACCCCCGCACGCTTGACCGGCCCCTGGACCTGGTTTGGCTCGGGTCGGGCAGCGCCGGGGTGTGACAGACCGTCCCATCCTTTGATTTCATAAACATCTCAGCTCCCTGTCCTCGATCACATCCTCCCTCCTGGCGACGATCTACCCTGAGTCAAACCCATTTGGTAGTCTGATTCCAGCTAGGATCCGGAATCCCGGATCCAGCGCATTCGTCTCTGCCTCCCTCCCGCCCCCCTCTCTCCCAGGGTTCGCCCCTCCTCCCCGGCTCCCCCCCTCTGGAATCCGGCCATCCACCCCCTCCTCCCTCAACCCGGTCACCACACCCCCTTCCCTCTGTGCCCCCCACCTCCCGCCGGCACCGGATTCCGCCCATCCACTGGATTCCGGTGCCTCCCAAATCATCCTGCCTACCTTGGGATTTTTTTTATAATTTTTTTCAAGTTTTTAGCAATGCGTATAAAAGCGTCGCTATATGCTTTTTTTAATTTTATGACGTATTAGTGACGCTTTATGAAGCGTCACTAATACACAAAATTCTTTTTTGTAAAATATGTTTTTTCATTGGCGACACTTTCCATAAGCGTCGCTAATAAGCTATTTTTTATTTTTTTAAATATTTTTATATTAGCAACACATGAGAAAGCGTCACTAATAATTGATTATTAGGGATGCTTATAGTTATGCATACAATTATTAGCAATGCTTATAGTTACACGTCGCTAATAATCTGTTATTTATTTTTGAAAAATATTTTTTCTATTAGCGATATTTAGTAAAGCGTTGCTAATAACTAATTATTAGCGATGCCTAATCATTATGTGTCTCTAATAATTTACTATTAGTGACGCTTTATTATGTGTCGCTAATAGTAAAATAATTAGCGACGCATCGATAAACGTCACTAATGTGCACTATTAGCGACATATTTATCGAATTTTTTTCAGAGTCACTAATAGTCATTAGCGACGCATATACTATTATTAGCGATTCTTATTAGTGTATTTAATAGTCCTTTTTGTTGTAGTGCATTATACTTCAACTTGCCGATCGCTCCGTTAAAATACCAAGAGGAATTATTGAGGATGTGTTAGTACAAGTAGAAAAGTTTTACTTTCTAGTTGATTTTATTGTTTTGGATATACAACTAGTCTTGAATGCTTATATCAAATTCCTATCATATTAGGACGCCCATTTCTTACTACTTCTAATGCTCTTATTAATTATAAAAATGGTTTTATGAAGCTTTCTTTTGGAAAAATGACTTTGAAACTTAACTTTTTTAATATTTGTAGGCAACCCGAAGATGATGATGTCCATGAAGTGAACATAATTAAAAGTCTTGTGCATGACAAGTCTCTTATCTCTTCATTTTCTAACCCTCTGGAGGCTTGTCTTGCTCATTTTAATTTTTATGATGAATATGTGATTAATGATGTAAATTAGTTTTTAGAGTCAACCCCCATGTGGGATATTAAAAAGTAGAAAGCACGCTTTGAAGAATTACCTCCCTCCTATAGTGCTCCCCTCCTTTCAAGTGTCCAAATACCCAAACTTGAGTTAAAACCCCTTCTTAATTAGTTTAAATATGCATCTTTGAAGGAGAGACGTACTTTATAGTTGTTTCCTCACAATTAGGTCATACACAAGAGCAAAAGTTGCTCCATGTCCTTAGAGAGCATAAAAGTGCAATTTGTTGGACCATAGCCGATATTAAGGGAATTATTCTCTTAGTTTGCACTCATAGGATCTTCTTGGAAGATAATGTCAAACCCTTTAGAGAAATGCAACAAAGATTGAACCCTAACTTGAAAGAGGTTGTGAGAATAGAAGTCCAAAAATTGTTAGATATTGGGATCATATACCCTATTTTTGATAGTCAGTGGGTAAGCTCTACCCAAGTAGTACCAAAGAAATCTAGTGTGACTGTAGTAAAAAATGAAATAAATGAGTTGATCTCAGCTAGGGTCACCACTAGCTGGCGCATGTGTATTAACTATAGGAAACTTAACTCCGTCACTAAGAAAGATCATTTTCACTTACCATTCATGGACCAAATCTTTGAAAGGGTGACTGGTCATCATTTTTATTATTTCCTTGATGGTTATTCTCGGTATACCCAAATTGAGATTGTACTTGAGTATCAAGAAAAAATAACTTTTAAATGTCTATTTCATACTTTTGCTTATTAAAGAATACAATTTAGATTGTGTAATGCTCCTGCCACATTTCAAAGATTCATGATGAGTATATTTAATGATAATGTTGAGCATTTTTTTGAAGTTTTTATGGATGATTTTTTTATCTTTAGAGATTCTTTTGATTATTATCTTAATAATTTAGAAAAAAAAATTCATCAAATGTGAGGAGAAAACCCTTGTTTAAAATTGGGGAAAATGTCATTTTATGGTCACTGAGGGATTGTATTGGTCATATTGTTTATTGCAAGGAACCCAAGTGTATAAGGCCAAAATTGAATTGATTGTTAATTTACCTTGCCCAAAAAATAATTTAATATGTTAGATCTTTTTGGGGCATGCAAGATTTTATAGGAGGTTTATTAAAAAATTTAGTGTTATATCTATACCATTGTGCAACCTTCTATCAAAGGACAACTCCTTTGAATGGAGTGAAGCATGTGAACGAGCCTTCACGAAACTAAAGAACATGCTCATTTCTACTCCTATTATGCAACCACTTGATTGGACCTTGCCTTGTGAAATCATGTGAGATGCTAGTGATTATGTTGTTGGGGCTATTCTTGGGCAATAGAAAGATAAAAAGCCTTATCTCATTCATTATGAAAGTAGGACTCTAAATAGCGCTCAAATGAACTACTTGATAACTAAAAAAGAACTTCTTGTTGTGGTGTTTGCACTTGATAAATTTAGATCAAATTTAATTGGTTACAAAATTATTACTCTTACTGATATCTTCTAAGCAAGAAGGATGCAAAGCCCATATTGCTCAGGTGGACTCCTACTCCAAGAATTTGATCTCACTATCAAAGACAAGAAAGGAGTAGAGAATGTGGTCACCGATCACTTGTCAAGAATAGAGTTTTCTTATTGAGTGGAATCACTGCCAATCAAGGACTCCTTTATGGATGAACAGTTGTTCAACACCTCTCATATTCCATGGTATGCAGACATTATAAACTATCTGATGACAGGTAATAGTCCCACTCATTGGACTCAATAGGATAGAAACAAATTCTTCACAGAGGTAAAACATTTCTTTTGGGATGATCCTTATTTGTTTAAATATTATCCAGATCAAGTAATTAGGAGATTTGTGCCCGATTTTGAGCATACAAATGTTATCTCAGTATGTCATTTTGAAGTATGTGGTGGTCATTTTTATGCTAACAAGACTATTGTAAGATTTTATAATGTGGTTTTTATTGGCCAACTCTCTTCAAAGATAGTAATAAATTTTGCAAAGCATGTGAACGTTGTCAAAAGTTAGGAACCATATCCCGCAAGAACATGATGCCACTTAACCCAATTTTGGTTGTTAAAATTTTTGATTGTTGGGGCATTGGTTTCATGGGACCTTTTCCTCCCTCTTTTGGCTATCTTTATATTTTAGTAGTTCTTGATTATGTGTCTAAATGGATTAAAGTTATTCCATGCAAAATAAATGATCACAAAGTTGTAAGATTTTTAAAAGAAAATATTTTGTCAAGATTTGGAACAACTCGAACCATTATAAGTGATCAGGGTAAACATTTTTGCAATAGGTCTTTTGAGTCCTTAATGAAAAATATGGAATTACACATAAAGTTGCTACACCTTATCACCCACAAAAAAGTGGACAAGTAGAAATTTTAAATTAGGAAATAAAAATATTTTGTAAAAAATGGTCAATCCAAATGGTAAGGATTGGTCATTAAGACTAACTGATGCTTTTTGGGCTTATCGTACTTCATTCAAAACCCCAATTGGAATGTCCCCTTATCAATCAATTTTTGGAAAGGCTTGTCATTTGCCTGTGGAGTTAGAACATAGGGCTTATTGGGCAATCAAGGTTGTCAACTTCAATCTTGATAAGGATAGGTTGTATAGAAAATTATAGCTAAATAAATTAGATAATATTGACATTATGCTTATGAGAGTGATAGAATGTACAAGAAAAGAATGACAACATTTAATGATAAGAACATACTTTGTAAGACTTTTAAACTATCTCAAAAAGTTCTTTTGTATGATTCTAGTCTTCATCTTTTTCCAGGAAAATTAAGATCTCATTGGACACGTCATTTTATTGTAAAAATTGTTTATGCTTATGGAATTGTTAAAATTGAAACCTAAATAATGGCAATGTTTTTAAAGTTAATGGACAATGTTTAAAACCATTTTTAAAACATTTTGTCCCTAAAGTTGAGTCCACATCTTTTGAAGATCCTAATTATGAGGTTTGATTCTTTTCATTACATTTTATTCCAAAAATAAAAAAATATTTTTTTCAAACATTGCGGACAATGTTTCATTTGGGTTGCGGGGTGAGTTTTGATAATTTCTATTAATTGTACTGACTATGATAACATTCATCCTTTCTTGGTATTATTCTTCTTTACTTTGATCTCTAGATAGTGATGACACTTAGATATTTTTAATTGAGCTTTCTTTTTATGAGTCTTTTCAATTAACTTTCATGAAAAGGATCTTAGAAACTAATGTTGTTTTTAAAATTTTCACTCACACTTAATTAATTTTTAGAGTTGAATTTGAATTATGTGGTTGTTGCTCTAATACTCACCCAAAATGTCAAGAGAGACCAAATCTAATGAACTTTAACCTTGTTATTGACTCGGTTAGCTGGGAAATTAGAAAAAAATTAGTGAATTATTATCATTATGGAATACAACTAATGAATTAGATCGAGTACTTCAAAAAGGGTTGCCTACAAAAAAATAGACAAAAATGGAAAAAAAAAAGAGTAAAAAAAAGTGATGGAGATCATATGAAATGAAAGGAAAAAAACCAAAGTTTCTTAATAATGTTTCATTTTGTAAGATAGGGTGAAGCTATCATTGTAACAATGCAAGTACCCTAGATTATCACATACAAAGCCCATGAGGTATTAAAGTGAATATCCCAATTGCTTGTTATCTCAGACAAGCTGCTAAGTTTTAAATTAGTTCTTTTGACTATCTAAATATCTCTTGGTGAGTAGAAGAGCATACTACTTTAGGAGATTGATTCTCTAATTATCTTATCAAAATTTTACATGGACTCACTCACACATTGTTTCAAAAGTTCATCTATATAGAAATTTAATGGCTTGAACTTCCATGAATATTTTTTTTAATACATAATCTATAAAAACTAGTGCTAGAATTTTTTAGAGTTACTTATAAAGTTTGATGTTTGCTAAGTGGGGATGAAGGGGTTATTTGATCTTGCTTTACAATTATTATCGTAGTATTTACTTCCTCAACATAACTTGTTACATTGTCGCTAGTTTTTTTCTTTGTTTTGTTTGGCTGAAGACATAAAACACAATGCTACTTAGGAGATAACCATGAGTTTTTAAATTTTGTGGGTGTATTTACTGCAAACCCTGACAAGACACAACTTGTCCAATAGCGCAAGTTAGGGGTTTAACTGTTCGCTACATGTGCTAAATGTAGTCGTGAAGGCCCACGAAAGTGGCATGTTTTCGTGTTTTTTTTAATTATTTTTCTATTTGAATGCATGGATTACTAGAGACTATCAATGTAATGTCCCAAAATTTTCTATTCTATGATTTTTTTGTTATTTTTTTTTATCATTTTCAGTGGAAAAATGTCACGCTTCGGCTTATTTGGTCTCAATATTTGTACGCATTGAGTCGGGTGTGGGGTTCAGTCGTAGGTCATAGGCGAGCCCGGTGCCAAAAAAAGAGAGAATAAGAGACAGAAGAAGAGAGAAAACAAACAGATTGGGCATGGTCGAGCCTGATCCGGATGACACCAGAAAAATAGAGCCAACACCCCTCTCTCGTGTTGGCTAAGCCAGAGAGGTGCCACCGGCTGGACGCCGGCCGGCCTAGGCTTGGCCATGGCCATGGCCATGCGATGGTGTGGCCCCCTCCCGGACTCCGCCCCAGCCTGGTGACGCCAGTGGGGCACCCCTCCAGTCCTTGTTCAGCCTCAGTCCCTTCCACTTTGTTGGAACTAGATATGTTTCTCGCTTGGTTGATGCATTGTCCACAAAAACCAAACTTTTGTCCTCACTGTGTTGGGCCACCCTCTTGCTGCCACTGGGGGCCTTCCCCCTCTACGCGACCTAGCTTCATGTGGTCATCAGGACCATGGGGAACTTGGCCAAAGCCACCGGTAACCCCTACTCCTCCCTGTGCCCCTAGGGTTTTTCGCCTTTTTGGGCCACTGTAGCATGGTTGGACTTCGAACACCTTTTGGACAACCTTAGTTTGGTGGGTCTCAGCTTGGAGATGGTTGGCCGCCCTAACACGACACTGCCCTTCTTCTTTTGGCATGAGCTCGGCTCCCCCTCTGCCGATTATGTGTCTAACCATGCTATAGAGAGCGCCATGTTTTGCCCTCTTACTATCCTACCTCTGTCGAACACCAATTGGCCTCTAGTCAGTCTACCTCAACACGACAAGGACAAAGGCCATCTTTGTCGGTCACCACCCTTAGGCATGGCCCTACCACCCCTTATGAGCCTTGGGCCCCCTCCATCCAGTCCTCTCCTGTCACGCCCCGGCCATGCCCAACCCGAGCCGAACCCGGTCCAAGGGCCGGTCATAGCGCGCGGGGGCGACGAAGTGAAATTGAGAAACGATTCTAGCGGAAGACTTAATCCCTAACCACGGGCGATTAACAGCAACACGGAGTGCGCACAATCCTTTGAGCAAGAGTAAATAAAAGGGAAAGAAAAGGTGTTGCTTAACACAAAGTAAACAACAATCTCAAACCCACAAGCTTAGTTTAAGTAAAGCCCACACCGGCTCAAAATAAGTCATAAGCAAACATAACTGTAACATGTGACATAAAACCACAACAAGAACCCTACACAAAGGTTCGAACATAAAGCATGAAAGAAACGATGATAAGTCACGCAACGATCTCCATCATCACACCCAAGCTACCTCTGACCTTTCCTCAAAAAGGCAATCCTGTCCGTCTGCGTGTCGCACCACGCAGCCCCAAATCAAAACACAAAAGAGGGGTGAGTTTAACAAACTCAGCAATGGTTTTTAATATCACTGTCAACGTAGAAAATACGATAGCTTAGAAATGAGATTGTTCAGATCAAAGATTTACATGGTGCATCACTTCCTGATCACACATTCATATCACATAACACTGCATCATAATGCATAATTCAACCTGCATGGATGTATCTCTAGCATACATATTCCCACATGCATTCACATCATAACCAATCCCGCATGGATGTATCTCTAACATACATATTTCCACATGCATTTTATCATCAAAATCAACATGCATGGATGTATCTCTAACATACATATTCCCACATGCATAATGTTATCACAATCAACCTCCATCAAGGAGTAATCACACATTGACGTCACACAGACGGGAGCATAGACAAGGCCACGAAGGCGTGTCATGGTACAAAATTCTACACAAGAATTCAAGAAAGATCGGGGTTGTCAATCCCTAATACTGCTCGCCCTGGACGATCCTGGCCAAGGATGTCCCATTCTCACACAGAGAATCTAGAGCAGGGGTGTGCTAGAGATCATAGTAGAGGAATCGTTGAAATCTTAGCTAGATTCAAAACTCAACCACAAAGGCTAAACACCTATAACATCACTCATTTCATCATTGAGTCATGGCATTCACCAACATTCACACACCATTAATCACAATTTATCATGACAAATCTATCCAACAATGATTGTAGTCCTACTGAAATATGCTTAACCAAAGGGAAACAACTATTCATAATTTCAAAATAACGATTCCAACATCATGCCACAAAACATAAGTCATTCCACCATCACTAAGCATATATCTCAACTCCATAAACTCAATAACATACATTTCCAGTAGCCTAACATAGCTTAAAACACTCCACATTCATATAAAATTGGCAAGCCAAAGTGGAATCATCAAAATAGGCATCATACACTCAACATGCAATTTTCTGTGTAGCCGATCGATCGCCCTTCAGGCCGTTCGATCGGTTACACGCAAAAATTTTGAAAATTTCAGTTCAGCCGATCGATCGCCCTGCAAGGCCGATCGATCGCCAACACG
Source organism: Saururus chinensis (assembly GCA_035235625.1). Classification (NCBI taxonomy): domain Eukaryota; kingdom Viridiplantae; phylum Streptophyta; class Magnoliopsida; order Piperales; family Saururaceae; genus Saururus; species Saururus chinensis. The sequence goes on from CP141140.1 coordinate 68,450,598, forward strand.
GCAGAACAGTCATCTTCTTCCTTTCGCAAATCCAAACCGAAACACCATAGAAAACACTTCAAATCCACATCTAACACCCTAATCATCATCAAAAGTCCTCCTTGACTTCCAGAATATCACACCAAACCATAATAATGCAAAACCCTAAGAAATCGGGATTAAATAATTCCATTTTCTAATCTTACCATTAACACACTAAATCAAGCAAACCATTTCGAAATAAGCCAAAAATGAAGAGTTTTACCATGGATAAACAGAGATTTCGAAGACCCATTACCTCAGCACTTGATTAAGCTCGGATTGAAGAGTCACCCTTCTTGAAATCCTTGAAAACACAATGAGTTTGAATCAAACACCAATAGAAATCGATTTACTTAAGAAATCCCTAATTAAATCTTAGATCTAGGGCTTGTTGGTAGTAAAAATCGAATTTTGAAAGTTAGGGTTTGTAGTAAAACACAAATCAGTAGCTTTTGATGGTCAAAAACGAATTGAATCAAGGGGAAAATGGTAGATTTGGAAGAAATTAAGAGAAAAGCCATGGATTAGTGCTTAATTAGAGCAAGCTTACCTTAATCGGCTTCTAATTCGGGCCTAAGTGGGGATTAGGCCAGCCCTCCTTCCTTAGCCTATTCCCAAAAATGGAAATGGCTCAGGTTTGCCCTTTTATAATAAGGGTTGGGGTAGGCATAGGTAAGTTTTGGGGTGTAAACATGAAAAGTAGGCTAAAAGTGGTTATTTTGCAAATTTAAGCACGAATTAAGCCTAATAAAATTCTGAAAATTTTTGTGTGACCTTAAGTATATGTCTAGGGTCATTTGACATAAAAATAAAATTTTTGACCGTGGGGCCCACAAGGGTCCCGCCAAAACCCTAATTTTTGGGAAAATAGTGGAAAATCCGAAAAATTCCAAAAATTCACATTTGGTTTAAAATCACTTAAAACCACTAATATTGAAGTTAATTTTGGTTAAAACCATCACAAACTCTATTTATTTACAAAATCACCGAATAAGATCAGAAAACACGTAAATCTCACGATAATCAATAATTAAAGAAAACCAAAACCAGTTTAAAGATGAGGGTCCTTACATCTCCCCCTCCCCTTTGGGCTGTGTGTGCATGTGGCCATCCCTGAATTTCAGGGTATAGGTACCTCATTCGTGCCACCTAACCATCGGCTGGCTCTGTCACTTAATAGAGTTGACCACCAGAACCCTCCTCCACCTCTCCTCCATCCTCGAGCATCGCCCCTTGCCCTCCGCCCTTATGTGGGCCCTTGTAAAGTTAAAATTGATGTCATTGGGTGCTATCCATGGCCAATTTTGACATCTTATGGCCGACCGCGTACTTCTCAGCCACCGGCTGACCTTCAGGGAGTACACCCTCGACTTTTGGTTGCACCGCCACTTATGTTGGCATGACCTTTCTCCTGGCCGCCCTAGTGTGCCGCCGTGGATTGCGGATTTTTCCACATTGATTTGTGTCACCCCATTTGGCCGTGAGTACTTCCGGCGCACCCTAAACCCTTAGGACAATAGCTCTCTCAACTTGGCAATGTTTTTGGCTGCCAAATCCACCGCCGATGCCACCACCGCCATGTGCTCTCCATCAAAAATAATGGATTACGAGGTAGGGGAGCTTCAAACTTGAATTTCATAATGACATGCTTTGATTGTGTAGCAGCATGCTAGGATTGTATGATTCAATGCTTTGGATGCAAAATCATGATCCGTTTGTATGATGTAAGAGGACAAATTATGCCATGTTGAAATGCATATGACATGCATGTAAGTTCTAAGTATTGTTGATGTAAATGTGTGCTAGTGATGGCTAGCGAGTATGTTAGTAAGCTATGTAAGTGGATTTTGTGTGTGCTAGTGATGGCTAGCAAGTATAGTGGTAAGCTACGTGTATGGATGTGTTAGTGATGGCTAGTGAGTATATTGGTAAGCTATGTATGGAATTGTGTGTATGAAAGTATGTGTGATGGACGTACATGTGTATGATGGCTATATGCCTGTGTGATGTATGTGTGTGTGTGAGCAGAAGTATGGGCGATGGACGGTAAGAGGTGACAGAGGGTTTAGTATGGAGTTGAATGTGGATGTGTAAGCATATGATGGAAGACAAAGGGTATGAGTTTGACAGGCAAGGATTAGAGTGGATTGGTTTGGATTAGAGCGTATGTTGGGGGATTGTTAGATAGTAAGAGTGTTGCATAATTGAACAAGCATAACGTACAAATTATGAAGTGTAAGCATAATAAGTGAGGTATAAGTAAGAGGGTATAACTGGGTTGGTCTTTGAGGAACACATTTTGTTGGCTTCCGAGTAAAATGTCTTGGCCATAAGGTGAATGGTGAAGATTGTATGAATATGTAAGATTTTGGTGTACGAAGGGTTATGATTATGAGTTGGACGGGTTGAGTGGAGTCTGCTGCCCCTACGAATTAGGGTTTTGGATTTGGCTCAGCTTCGCTTTGATCAGTGGAGCATTGTATGTTTGAGAGTTTTTGTGGCATAATTGTACCGCATAACTTACTTAATTCAAACTTCAATTATAAGTAAAGCTAATGATAGCATTGTGAGTTTGAGACCTGAGGGTTGATGGATTAAGTTATGTGTTTGAGCTAGCTAATAATGAGTCAGCTGAGCATTTCTCATGTCTAGCCATTGTGTTTATCTTGCGGAATGTTGTTTGTGTGTTGTATTGAGCCCTGGACATCTGATGCTCTGTTGAGAGCGATGTATATTTTTGATTTGGTCTGTGTTCTATATTAAGTTCAGATGTTTGATGCTCTATTGAGAGTGTTGTATGATTTTGCCTAAGAGTGGCACTATATGATTTCTGCCTGAGTGGCACTGTATGATTTCTGCCCGAGTGGCACTGGCACTATAAGACCTCTAAAGTGTGGGTAATTGTATGTGTGGGTATTTATGTTTGCGTGCTTAGGTAAGTAGTATCATGGAACTGCTCTTGCCTGTTTGATCTTGTGCCCCATGAGCATTGGTGTGTCTTACCTTCGAAAAAGTCCATGGCATCTAGTCACTCCCCAGAGGTTAAGGTGATGCCCTAATGACATTCCTTTCCATTTCGATGCTGGAGCTTATTAGTTGTAAGGAGCTTCAATGGTCAATAGTATGTGTACAACTGTGTGAGTTTGTTTGTATGATTCTGAGTACGACTGTAAGAGTATGATTCTGAGTACGACTGTAAGAGTATGATTCTGAGTACGACTGTAAGAGTATGATTCTGAGTACGACTGTAAGAGTATGATTCTGAGTACGACTGTAAGAGTATAATTCCGAGTACGACTGTAAGAGTATAATTCTGAGTACGACCGTAAGAGTATGACTTGAGTAGGACTGTAAGAGTATGATTCTGAGAACGACTATAAGATTATGATTCTGAGCATGACTGTAAGAATATGTTTCTAAGTAAGACTATAAGCATATGTTTTTCAGTAAGACTGTAAGTGTAAGGTTGTACAAGTATGGTCATACGAGTAAGGTCGTACAAGTATGTGTGAGTGTATAAGCGTACGATTGTGCAAGTAAGTTTGTAAGACTCTAATTAAGTGTGTATGTGTAAGATAAGTTTGATGGTATGTATTTGGTATGATTGTATGCGTATGTGCATGATTATTATATGCCTGTTTGCTTCATGTGTGAGTTACATGAACACATCTATGTATGGAATTACTGAGGTCACTATTTAGAACTCCCCTACTGGGTGTTTTTCTACTGAGTATGAAATTATTCATTACCTTTTTTTTAGCCTCATTGTTCGGGAGGCTTTTGTAGGTTTGTGATGGAGAGCTCCTCAAGATGGATGCTCATTTTTGAGGTGGATTGATTTCCTTTGACTCAAGTATATCTTTGACTCACTACAAGTGTTATTTGTGCCACGATCTCTTATTTTGGGTGAGATGAGAATTAAAGTGATTATGTTTTCTGGATTTGTAATTTGGATTAGACTGTGGACTGTTATGGGACTTGCACTCAAGGATGATTGGGAGATATTTGTATTTAAAGTCTATGATCATATCAATTTATTCGTACTTTAACTTTTTGGTAACGCATCAGGATGTTTGGTTTGGACATATGATGTTTGATCAAATGAGTAAAAATTTATATGGTAAAACTGATGTGTGATGTTTTAAATTATAAAATTACTTTTAGAAGTTTCATATTCGTCATTTTTCCCGATTAACAGCCGTTATATTGCAAAACATTTCTGTGACTTTTGAAGAAAATGTGATGAAAAATCTCGAGCATTACAAGCAATATGCTAGTTGGGGGTATTTGATGTACTGAAATAATGTTGAATCAAATGTCTTCAAATCTTCTATTGCAATCATATTTTGTGTCAATTCATTACTTATTTGGGCTATTTATACCTTGAGCAGGTGACTTAGGCATCTGTTGTATTTACATGTCCAAATAGGCTTCAAGAGGATCCAAGTGGAAGAGGAAGTGAAGCCCAACTACCTAACATTATTCAAGGGTAAAAAATCAGCTCTTAATGGTCTAAACATGCATAGAATGACCGAACACAACTATGTAGACCTATTGGCTTTCATATTTACATCAAGAGAACCAAATTCAGGAAGAAGCTGATTCAGACATATTTATACAACCTTAGTATTTGTGTCATATCTTTCTATATAAAATTCGAATTGATATGATTATGGTATAATTAGATAGAATACTTTTGTGGCTACAATACTTATTTTAGGATAAAATTCATAATTCTTAAGATATATGGATCAAATCTGATATGCAAAAGGACAACTAGTCAATTAACCCAAGGCCAACACATAGAGGATCTTTTCAATGGTTGTGATTGATATACATTAGGAAAGATAATGAGGCTAATTGGTTAACTATAGGAAGACTAAAGGATACTTATTTGATAAATAAATCTTTGATTCATTTATAATATAATCATTGCCAAAGAAGAAACCAATCAAACAATTAATCATAAAGCAATTAAGGGATATGATTGGACCTTCCCTTTTGAAGCAACCCCTTCTACTCCTATAAAAAAGGGTGAACGTGGTAGAGGCATCATCTACTCCTATTTGGAGCTCTCTTCTCCTATTTTTCTTATCTTCTTGTGTAGCTTTTATTTTAAGCTTTATTGTAATGACTTACTAAGCCCTCTAGCTAAGGATAGAGGTAATTTACAAAAATTTAATGAAATTTTATTCATGTTTCATTAATGATTTTAAGTAAGTATTGGTCATTTGAGGTGATGTTTATTTAAAATTCTTCTTCTTTTTGTTTCTTTGTCATCTTAATACATAAGATGCTTGAAGGCTCTCCTTGATTTTTTGTGATTTTGATACATAGAATTCTTGAAGAAACAATTCTTTTTATCCTTCATCTATCTAAATTATTCTCTATCTTTGTTTTTACTTTTAATGTCCATATCTTCTAATTAGATAAAATTTTTATTTAATTCTAACTGAGATAACATGACATATGAAGAACATCACTATATATTACAATGATCCCTAATGCCTTAGTGTTTTATATTATTGAATTTCATCTTAACACTTTCATTGCCTCAATACTTTTCTATTCTCCCTCTTAATTTTTTCTTTACTTCTCTTATTTTGTAATCGTTATGATAGTGATAGAAAGGCAATCCTTGTTGATTATACCTTGCAATACTACATCCACTTGTGTACTTGCAAGTAATATAACCTTAAGCTTTATCTCAAATTAATAAATCAATAGTTTAGGTGTAACAAATATCTGTCTAAATGGCAATAGTAGATCATTAGATTTCTCTTCAAACTAGTACTATGTAGAAGTAAGATTCAAGAGTTTTAGCCTCTATGCATATGAATTTCTATTAAACGACAAAAACTAAGTATCTATCTATTCATGATCATTCTAGCAACCATTCAAATCACAAAGCATGCAAATCACACAAAAGCATACATAATTTTTGCATAGGAAACCCCAACTAGGGTAGAAAATCAAGATAGCCACTTTTGGTTTAAAATCAATGCACTAGATAGTATGACACTACATAGATACAAGTAAACCACCAACCTTTGTTGTTTTACTCTAATCCAAAAAATTATTTTTGCTTAGATCTTCAATAAATTATTTTTGTTGCTTACTTTCAAGTTTTCTCCTTAAAACACTTGAAACTTTTCTTCTACTTGTTTTGTCTTTGTCTCCTTCTAGCCATAACAACAAGCACCTCTTATTCCTTGACTTTTTGAAGATTTTTCTACAACTTCTTTTTGAATTGGTGTGTGAGACTCTTCTCTTTCAGTTGTATGTTTTCATAAAATCACCATTAATATAAGCATAAAGCTCAAGGATGATCTCCTCTAAAAAATCAATGAGAAATGAACTATCCTCTATTCTCTATAATTTTATAGGTTTTCCTATTTTCAATTTCATAATTCCCTAACCTTTAAAGAGTACAGTAAGTCAGTTTAAGTGTTTGATTCAAATTATGAATAAAATCTTTTCCAAAAAGGCTTAAATTAGGCAAATAAAACATACAGTAATCAATCATTTGATGCAACAATCAATCGTTCACTATTTATTAGGGTATGACATGCTGACAATCTATTGATAAACTCTCAATTTAATTTTACAAAGGCCTAATTGAGGTGCCCATTGATTGATTGGTCCCATGTAAGATGCAATGATCGATCGATGGTACAATATTTTATTGTTTTACCCTAATTTGATCATAAACTCCCAAATTCACTTCATTCACTCATATCAAGCTAATCTAAGTGAATTGTGTACGTGTGTGTAAATTAACACGTTTTACCTTTACCACTCTTAGTCTTCAACTATGATCAATAAGAACATGTCTTCTCCGATTTTCCAAGTTAATTAATTCCAAATCCGACTTTGACTACAACTACATCTAGTCAGATTCTTAAGAATAAAAACATACATAAAGTTTTGACATAGTTTTTTATCATCGAAATTGGCTAATTGCAGTATATATGTCTCATATGTTCTTTGAGAATCATTAATTTATAATGATTCAAAAAAGCCCACATTTTCTAAGATCATACATTTTTAAGTTTTATAACTATAGAGCTTACAAAGTTAGCAATTTGACCTATTTCACAAAATATAAATTCTTTCTCACGTGTGATGCCGACCAATCTCCACAAAATTTACTCCTATCCTTAATTATTCTTGATTTGGAGATTCATTGATCTTCTCCCTCTTCATTTTGTGAAGTTTTTTAATAAAAATAGTCTAAGGGTCTCAAAGGGTGTTTATAAGGGAAATGATACGAAATTCTACAATAAAATAATTAAACTGGGTGGTTTTCTAGCCTAACTATGTAACTGCCTAAACAATAGATACATGGCCGATGTATTGGTGGATTGTCGATAGTAACAATCATTCTTGGAGGCATTTCGAAGCTCCTTCATCAACAATACCTCAAGTCTAACTTCAAACAATCATAGCTCCTTCATCTAAACTCTAATTTATGAATTATTAGAGGCGTTTTGAAGCTTGTTTGTCTAGTTTCTATTCAAAAAGTTTAACATTGAAATTTATACCACAAGATAAGTTATTGCACTGTGAAAGCCCAAAGGTCAAATTCATTATTTTTCATATGTAATCCAAAACTTATTTGATATTACATCTATCATATGGTTTTCTTTCTAGCTCCGATTTGTGCACCCTTGGTAGGTATTTGAAGCTCTTTATGTATAATTTTAATAATAAATCTTCATATCAAAACTACATGTATAAAAAAAGTTATTATACTGAGAAGACCTAAGGGTCAAACTCACTTATTTCTAAGTAGCCAAGTAAAAAAAATTTAGAAAATTATTGGGTGTTATACATGCATTGAGTCAAGCCCAAATCCCTAGAGTTCAAGATTTTTCTCCTCAAGCAAAGTGAAGTGCCCCTTGTGGCTTAATTATAAGGCCAATCTAAGTTCATGTATATTAGCTCAAGACTTTTTTTTGTAATAGATGTAGAACTATTCACCTTCTCCTTTTTTACAAGTTGACTAATCTCATTCATTCTCATTATGAGCTTGAGTTCAACCCCAATTCAATTTGCATGATGAACTCATAACTTAAATTTTTAAATATATTTTGGGCTCAATTCCAATATCATTTTCCCCACCACTCCTTGACCATATTGCATGGGTTCTTATCTCTATGTACCACATTAAAGGATATGCTCTGGTAGGGGTGTTAATGAGCCAAGCTGAGCTGAGTGTTGAGCTTGCTTGGCTTGAGCTCGAACTACTCAAGCTCGTCTCAAGTTCAAATCAAAGCTCAAACAAGCACAAAATTTTTAACTCGAGCTAGGCTAGAATTGAAAATCTAGAGCTTGGCTCAAGCTTAAGCTCGATCTGCAATAAGTGAATCATGAGCCTAGGCTCGAACTAGGCTTGAACTAAATAAAAAGTAAAATTTATCTAACTCTAAAGTATATAAAATATCACACATAGTAAGATGCTTTCAGTATTAAATAATAATAAATACACTTCAACAAGTATTACAAGTGCACATCCAACAACTAACTATAGTCACTAAGAAAGAAGAAACTTATGACAAATAATTTTTAGTTGTAGCTACCTCAAAAAGATAGCATTACAATTTTTCTCTCTTTTGTGCATATAATGACTTAAAAAAATCAAAATATAGAAATGCATATAGGCAACATTACCATCTTCTTCTTCATATCTTCTTTTCTTTACATACTTATAAATTACTAATAAAAGAACCATTCTTCAGCCTTAGTATGCCTCTAAAAAAATTCAAAGTATATATTAAAAGAAAAACAATCATTAAGTTGAGGCTAGTCTCATAGTGTCATGCTGAGGGTAGTCCCCAAGTGTCATGCTTTAGCTTTTGAAAGAATATTATAATTATTCTTTTGTAAACTAAGACTAGTCCCCCAGGTATCATGCTTCTTTTAGAAGAGTTCTTAGGTATGTTAATTAGTATAATATCATATTGATCCTTCGTCTTATATTAATAACTCAATTTCAATTTTCAATTAAACTAATTTTAGTTCATCTTGAAAAACTAAATTGAGCTATTAATTTGTGACGGAAAGAGTATATTGGTATTTGTGTCTTCAAATTTTTTTTAAAAAATATATATATCATATATAGAAATTATACATATATTATATTTTAATAAGGATATATATTATAGAAAAAAATTATGTAAGTTTGAGTTCACGTACATCAATGTGAACCCAAGTTCATATAAATGAGTTTTATATATGATACATAGTATTGGTATATATAGGTAATTATATGTCCAATTGTATGTGTATATATATATATGTATATATTACTTATTTTATATATCTATTATTTACATATTATTTTTAAATTACATTTGGGTTCGAGCTCCAGCCAAATAGAGTCAAATTTAAATTTCATTCGAGCCCAAATCCAAATCAAGTTTGAGTTAGGTTCAAGCCGAACCAAACTAGGCCTACTTGATGAGCCAAGTTAGCTTATTTACAGCCCTATGTTATAGTCTTGAGACCAGCCAAGCTCGCGTCCTTGTCCAGACCCACAAACCTAGGTAGGCCCAGACCAAGAAGGAGAACCATGTGAGTTAATTCAATGTAAAGCGGTGCTCGGGGTGGATCTTCCTCTCTCGGTGTAGCTGGTGGATGGGGAATATTCTCTATTCATAATAGCCTGAGCCGGACTTTAAGCAGGATAATCGGGGTTGTTTTTTATTGACTATTCCTACAAGTAATCCCAGCAAGCAGCGGGGCACGCTTTACCTTGAATCGAGAGCAAGGCCAATCGCAATTCAAATGAAGCTTCTTCCTTGTTTCGCCTTGCGACAAAGTGTAGGAAGCGCCACTCTCCTTTATCATCGGCTCCTTTAACGGCCTTCCTCCCTACTTTTCAACTGCTTGAAGCCAGAGAAGGGTAACATGGTGAGGTGGTCAGTTTTCCGTTTTTGGTGTCAATATAACACATCAATCATCCGTCATCTTCTCTATTAAGCTTCATCCGCATCTACACTCAACAGCAGGAAGAGGACGAGAACACTGTTGTTGCAACACACCCCGTTCTGTCCTATATTTGGTGATCCTGTGATTCCACTTCCAAATAATTTAACAAACGAATTGAATGAGTACTTGTATCCTTCTTTCAAACCAAAAGAAAAGAGCAAAGAAAGAGAATGAGTTGTATCCTACAATTAATGTTTATTAAAATTAGTGTGAACAAGTGGGATTAATTATGTGGAATGGTCATGCACCGTATATATACTAATTGTATTGCGCTGATCATGAATCGTGAATGTTACTCTGAAATGGCACTTATTCATCATAAATGTATGCTCAGTCCGTCTTCCTTCTCGGTAGTAGCTCATTCAAATTAAGATTTTTCCTTAACTTGCAACGACTGTGAAATCTTTCCGAAATTGGATTTTGTACATGCTTACGGGAATTTTGAATATTGTTCACTTTAAAATTCAGCCACAGTTTACTGGACGCGGATGATTAGTCCTCATAATATCTGCACTAGGCAATAGCTGGGAATTATAAGTGAAAAATCTCAACTGTCAAAAAGAAAGCGTGAATAATTTTCTTCGTGCTAGAGCGAATAAATTGAGCAGGAGCATTTGATAGATATTAAATTCATGAACATACGAATTTTAATCAATGAAATAAGGCCTTTCTGGAAGATAGAAACGAATGGATTGACTCTCTCATGACTGCAGTGTGGAAAGTAATAAAAAGACTCATGTATCACAGTGGGAGATTTATCAATTAAACTGCTTTTCCACTCAGAAATAATTGCATTCATCTGAAGTGCAATAAAAGAAACTATATTCACTGAATACAGTATGCTGGAACACTTTTGGTACGTATATATGTAAATTAAATTTGAGAAGAACAAAGAAGAATTCCTCAACAGACTCCAGAATGATCACTAACTGGGCTAAACTTGTGTATAAGATCAAGTTGATGTACATTCAACAAAAAAATAAACATGTAGAGTGGGGTTATGAATATGGTGCTCTTTCCGTTTCTATCTGCGTACAAGTGAAATCTGTACAAGATATCTGACCAAGGTAAGGACGCCTCGTTTGGAAGAAGTAATTAGAGGAGGACTTATGAGTAATCAATCATGCATATCTTGAATTCTTAGAAAAAAGGAACCCTACGAAATCAATCTGCATAAAAATTAGACCATCCATCCGCAAGCTTATTCAGGTCGTCAGTAAGTCCATAGGCTGTCCAAGTCCACAGGTCCCTCCCCAGAAAGGTGGTCCTGATCAAAGATATCGTGATAGGACTTGGTGCCCCCAGTTTGATCATTCTTTGGCACCCTTGATGAGATTTCCGTGTTCACATCCGTGCTCGGCCCCGTCTCCTGCGAAACGATTGACTGGTTAGACGATTGCTCAACCTTGCACTGCTTCGTCAATCCATACAAATTGCCTTGGTTGGTCATGTTGGCAAGACCTCTCGCCGATGAATGATGATCAGGAAAGTTCCAGCCAGCACCTGGGAAGCTTGGGGTCGTTGAAACGCTGGTACTTCGGTGGTGCAAGTGCCCCAAACTCTCCGTCGACCTCTGGAGCAAGAGGCGTGGATTCGGGATGGGCAGTCGAGGATAGAGCATGAGATTTCCTTGATGATCATTATGGTTGCTGGGCATGTAGCTCTTATGGTCTTGTTGGTTCTCCACGCTTTTCATGTAGGATGTGGTTGCACGAGCACTACCCGGGAAGTCACATTTCTCCTCGTTGAGAGGGCTGTAAGGGAGATTCGAGGTGTAAGATGGATCCATAAGAGGTGGCAATGAGGAAAAGTCGATCAGATCCTCTTCAAAAGAATTCATCCTCATCATTCCTGAGCTTGGGCTCTTCTTGATCCCTGTGTTCTTGTGGAACACTCTGCAGACGACCCATTCATCCTGCGGTGACAAGAAAGGATTTACTTTCCGTTACAAGCGAAAAAGATGGAACGAAAAGTATCACGTGAAAAAAATCCTACCAAACAAAAAAAATAAAGAAAGAAAGAAAGATGGAGATTAAGGGCCTTTTCTGTACCTTTGCAGCTTTGGGCAGATTGTAATAAGACATTTTGCCTTCTAGCCTGTATTCATGCATGACCCAGTTGGTCTTCTCTCCTTTAGGCGCCCTTCCACGGTAGAAAACAAGGGTCTTCTTCATCCCAACCAGATAACCTTTTCCTCTGTAAATCTCCTTATCTTTGCCTGTGGCCTTCCAATACCCGGCCTGCGTTGCTCTATTCGTCCTCATGCCCGTTGGGTACTTCCTATCTCTTTGACAGAAGAAATACCACTCCTTTTCTCCCATCTTAGCCCTTTCTGGAACCAAAAAATTATACCAAATTAAATAAACATCTTACAGAATTAAGATCACCTCAATGGACTACAACTAGTTGTGTTGAAGAAGGCGCTTCAGGGAATAAAAATAGGAAATTAATTGAAGGGGGAAAAGTATTAAACACATATATAGAAGAAGTAGATTGTAACCTGGTAGATCCCATGGCTCACACTTGTTCAAGTCGACTTCTCCTATAGCTTTGGCAGTGAAGCTGCTGTTCAAAACCTTCTCCGACAGATAGTGGGTGATGATTTCCTCATCTGTTGGGTGAAACCTGAAGCCAGGCGGCAGATTGAGATTGTCGTCTCCATGGCTAATGATCGAAACCTCTTCCATATTTAGTCGAACTCAAAGCGCTTGTGAATTGTGATAAAACAAACAGACAAATTGAGAAGAAAGACAATCTGCCAGGCCAGGAAATGATTGACGCGAGGAAACAAATTAAGGGAAAAAGATATGCATATGTTTTTATGTTGTTTGTGCTTGAAGGAGGTGCAGGCAACAAAGAAGCAAAATAGGGAGGCTCACGGGCTTATGTAGAGGGTCACCTTAACAGCCTAAGATACGTGCTGTGCAAGGCACTTGTCATAGAAGCCTCTCAGTTGGGGGCTTCTGTTGTATTCTTTAATTTGTCATCACTTGGTATTAATCAATAGCGCTCAATTCTTCTCCCCTGTGTGAAGGTTTTAACGATAAATTAAACAAATCAGGAACAGTTGATGAAAGGTGGCAATCGGTAAGCCTACGAGGGCCATCTATAAATTAATGTTGTTTGAATATGATATCACATGTTAATAAGCAAATGCAATAATATGGAAAGGAAGGAGAGTGGAAAAAGGGGTGGAAAGCTCCATACAGCTGCACCTAACCATAGAAAATGAATGGTATCAGCAATTTACTAGTCTCTGTTTCAGACTTGGGAACATGGAAACCTGCCGTTTTTACTTAATTCGATGCAAACGGAGAACCCGTCAAACTGTTGATGCTTCTTCCTGGAGGTGGAGAGGGAGTGCAGCATAAATTTGCACACATGAGCTTGGTCCAACTCATGCGGACGGGCTTCGCCTAACATATTTGGACTTTTGATTTTATGTTGATGAGGCAACTGCGAATTAATTAAAGTGCAAAAGAGCTTTGCTGAGTTTCCTCTATTGTTCAACTGGAGAAGTAAGGGCCCACTTAAGGCAGAACCTCTACGCGGTATGATCAGTTTGCCACCTCAAGTCGAAAAATTAAGGCTTTTCTGGACTAATACAAAAAAAAGCGTGTAGGCCCCGCGAGGTGGGGGTGAAGCTCTCCGATGATATACATTTGATGAATAGGACGGACTATATAAGGGGTTTTATGTTGTAACTAACCGTCTCTAATATAAATGTGTTGACTTTTTATCAAACACACCGACTCGAAGAAGCTTCCATCCTCTACGGGGGCTGAGCCGGCTGACGAACCCATGACGTGGCCATGACCAGCCTCTTCGTCAGATCGCTGCCTCTTCTTCTGTTCACATCTAGTTACCGTTATATTCTTCTTGCTCAGTTTGTTCATGGTGTAGGCCGTCTTACATCGAACCAATGTGTATTTTTTTGGTATACAAAATGAAAGTAAGCTAGAAAATAGGAATAGCGTGAGGGGGAAAAGTTTTTATAAGTGTATTTAAGGAACAAATGTAAGCTTGTCTATAACAAAAAAGATTATCAACGGTGCTTTTAAGTGTCGCTAATAGTTGTAAAAAATAGTGTTGCTATTGTTCATAAGCGACGTTTATGATTAAATATCGCTAATTTATTATTAGTAATATTTATTATTGCGTCTCTAATAAATAATTATTAGCGACATATTTTATTACACATCACTAAAGAAATTAAATATTTTTTAAATATAATTTATTAAAAAAATTATGAAATAATTATTAGCGACGTTTACAATTATATGTCGCTAATAATATAATATTAGTGACATTTATTAAACGTCGCTAATATAGATTATTATTCAAAAAAAATAACACTAAGTGCGTCGCTAAAAAAAAATTTAAAAAGAAAAATAGACCAAACTGGGTCTATTGGCCCAGTTTGGAATTGGGTCGATGCTGACTAGTGACGCGGGTCGGTGCTGACTCGCGATGGGCATAGGTCAGTGTGGACCCGAGCAGGGTGCGGGGAGCGGGGTCAGGTCGTCTTCAACCTCTCAAAAATTTGAAGGTGAGTCCCCCGGTGAAAAAGGTCACATTCCTTCGTCTAGCAAGGCCCGCTGGTTCCTAGCCTTCAGAAGAGCTCTTGCCCAACGGCATGGATGTAATAACCAGCGATCATGCATCCACCTCCAGAAAAGCTTCTGCTTCCTCTGTCCAGCTTGTAGGAGATCGCCCTGAGGGAGGCAGCTTGAGGGTGGGGGAATTCGGCGGAGGGACGGCGAGGAGAAGAGAGTGCAAGGGTTGGGGGTGATGCAGGCAAGGAGAGGACAGCGGCCGGAGGTTAAAAGGCATAGGCGGGGGAATCTCGTCAGAAGATGGAGGGACCGCGAGGAGAGGAGAGAGTAAGGGTCGGGGGAGTTGCAAGCGAGGCGAGGATGGCGGCCGAAGGTTATAAAGGCACGGTCAGGGGGAATTGGGTCATTAGATGGAGGGGCGGCAAGGAGAGGATAACAGTCGGTGGTTATTAAGGCAGGGGCGAAAATCCACCCACATATGACGTTTAGCGACGCTTCAAAAGAAGCATCGCGAGCAACAAATACATTAGTGACGCTAAAAAGTTAGCGTCACTAATAATTGTGATATTAGTGACGCTTGTTGTCGAGTGTATTGTGATATTAGTGATGCTTGTTGTCAAGCGTCACTAATATCTTGAAATTTTTTATAAAAAAAATATTAGCGACACTCCATGGTAAACATCACTAATAGTTTTATAATTGGTGATGCTTAAGCATAAGCATCACCACTAATTGTTCTATTAGCGACGCTCATTTCCGAGCATCGCTAATAGTATTTTTTTATAGCTTTTTCCCCTCCTCTCTCTTCCTCTCTCTCTCTCTCTCAACCTTCTCTCTCCTCTCTCCTCTTTCTCTCTCTTTTCTCCCTCATCTCTCATTCTCTCCTCCCTCTCTCTACCCTCTCTTCTCCCTCTCTCTCCTCTCCTCTCTCTCTCCCTCTCTCTCTCCTCTCTCTCTATCTCCTCCCTCTCTCCTCTCTCTCTATATCCTCTCCACTTTTTTCTCTCTCTACATATTTTAAAATTAATAAAATACATTATAAGGAAATAGCGATACATAGGAATATATATTGCTATTACCTAGGTTATTAACAATGCATAGGAATATACTTCTCTAATACCAAGGGTATTAGTGACATATATTCTTATACGTCGGCAATAACAAGAGTATTAGGGATGCATATCTATATGTGTCGCTAACTCATTTTTTTATTTTTAATAAATTTTTAAGTAAAAAAATTAAATTAAAATTTTCCCTCTCTACTCTCTCTTCTCACTCCCTCTCTCCTCTCTCCACCCTCTCTCTCTCTTCTCCCTCTTTCTCCTCTCTCTCCCTCTCTCCTCCCTCTTTCTCTCCTCCCTCTCTATATCTACCCTCTTTCCCCCACTCTCTCCTCTCCCTCTCTCCTCCTCTCCCTCTCCTCTCCTCTCCTTCTCTCCTCCCTCTCTCTCCTCTCCCTCTCTCCTCCCTCCCTCTCTCTTCCCTCTCTCTCTCCTCTTCTCTCTCCCTCCCTCTTCCCTCTCTCCACCCTTTCACTCTCTCCTCTCTCCACCCTCTCCCTCTCTCTCCCAGTCTCTCTCTCCTCCCCTCTCTCTCTCCTCCCTCCCTCTCGCTCCTCCCTCTCGCTCCTCCCTCCCTCCCTCTCCTCTCTCTCTCCTCCCTCTCTCCTCTCTCTCTCCCCCTCTCCTCTCTCTCTATATCCTCTCTATTTTTTCTCTCTACATATTTTAAAATTAATATAATAAATTATAAGGAAATAGCGACTCATAGGAATATGTGTCGCTATTACCTAAGTTATTAGTGACGCATAATAATATACGTTGCTAATACTAATTAATTTTTAAGTAAAAAAATTAAAATTAAAAATTTCTCTCTCCTCTCTCTTCCTCGCTCCTCCCTCTCTCTCCCCCTCTCTCTTCTCTCTTCCCTCTCTCTCTCCCTCTCTCCTCCCTCTCTCTCTCCCTCTCTCCTCCATCTCTCTCTCCTCTCTCTCTCACTTCCTCTCTCTTCTCTCCTCCCTCTCTCTCCTCTTCTCTCTCCCTCCCTCTCTCTCCTCTTCTCTCTCCCTCCCTCTCTCTCCTCTTCTCTCTCCCTCCCTCTCTCTCCCCTCACTCTCTCTCTGCCCTCACTCTCTCTCTTCCATCTCACTCTTCCCTTTTTCTCTCAATCACCTCACTCTCTCACCTCCCCCCTCTCTCTCTTCTCTCTCTCCTCCTCTCTCATCGATCCCTCTCTCCTCACCTTCTCTCTCTCCTCATTCTCTCTCCCCTCACTCTCAGTCTCTCTCATGCACTCTCTCCTCACTCTCTCTTTTATTATAAATTATGTTTTAAAATTAATAAGAAATTTTAATAAATAAAATATATTATCTATAAATAGTTAAAGTTTAATCTATTATTAACACTACTTTTTATTGAAAATTTAATATTTATTTATTATATATACAAGGGGAAATTATATAAATAATAATTTTAAAAAATATTTACCATTTTAAACCACTTTGGAAAATATTTCCCAAAGTTGTGTTTCTTTTTGCCACGCAGGCGCCAACCAAGCAGCTAGTGCCTATATGGTTTTTTTTTTAATTTTTACGTTGATTTCGTTATTTAGAAGGACGAAATTGGTTTTAAGCTGATTTCGTCCTTCTAAACGATGAAATTGGTTTTAAGACCACTTGACCCGATTTCATCATTCTGAATGATGAAATCAGCTTAAGATGATTAGTCCTTCTGAACGACGAAATTGCCACACTTCTCCCATTTGAGCGTTTAGTGCTGATTTCGTCATTTAAAATGACGAAATCATCTTAAGTTGATTTCTTCCTTCTAAACGACGAAATCAACATCGTTTTATCATGACTCCCCCTCTGCCTCCAGTCGTGTTTCCAGTTAGTTTCTTTCTGTTGCCGATCCAAGGTTCTGCTCTGCCGCCACTCTGACTTTCATCGTCCAGCCCACTGTCGGTCCCGCCTCCTCCAGCCCGCCGCCGGTCCCTCCTCCTCCACCCCACTGCCGTTTCCGTCATTCACTATCCAAGCCGTGCCAAATTCGCCCCGCAGCCGTGGTACCCTAATTTTCACTAATTCAAGCATATGTATTTTGCAATGTATTAAATCTTTGTTTTTTGGATTATTGCTTTAAAGATGTTGTGTTGTTTTACAACTATTTTAATTTCATTGATTAGGAAATTTGCTCATTAATTTAAAGTCTTCATGATATGCTTATATACTTGGAAAATCTCTTTGTTTTATTTAAATATTTGTGTGGTATTTTATGCATCTATAGATTGACATTTTTATTTAAAATCAAAGCCTAATTTAATAGTAAATATGAGTTAGCAATAGTTTGGTTAGGGTAGATGTCAGTATTAGTTTAATATTTTTATCAATATGGTAGATGTAATGTTCAAAGAAGTGTATGAGAATATTTGTTGTCTTGTTTGGTTAAGAGAAGAAATATGTGATAAAGTGTATGATTATTATGAGTTGATATATGAGGCAGTTGCTTAATCTAATTTTAGCCTCTTAGTTTTGAGACAATTGCTTAATCTAATATTAATTTAATCTATTATTTATGAATTAAGTGAATAGAAATGACAGAAGAAATGGTTAGTTTTTTACTTACCTATGACGGATGCACAAAAGGATTATTAATTAAAAAACCATCTACGTATGATGAATTTGAGATGCAAGTAGCAAACAAGGTTGGGAGGGATCAAAGAAGATGGAAAATTACTATCAAATGTAATATTATGTCGTATAGATCGAGAATGAGATTAATATGCATAAATGATGATGCATCAATGGGTTTTATGTTTCACCACTCGCGTCACGTAATTTCTTTCGAGTTATTTCTTGAAAAAGAGGCCCAAGTGCCTAATGAAAGGCAAAGTAGCTCACATAGGAGCTCGGATAGAAATGTGAACAATGAAAGTCATATGCAAATGTCGGTGGACGACTAAGAAGAAGGAAATCTATCTATGACAGTAGCTTCAAATGAACGTCATAGGTCATCTACCCCTGTTTATGAAGGGAAGTGGACCTAATTGGAGGTAAGGTTAATTTAGTTGTGAATATGTTTTGAATCTTATAATTATTAATGAAAATATGTTTAGCTAAATTTTGAATTTTGTGTTCAATATGGAAGGTCCACGACACATGTACACGAGCCATTTAACATTCAAATGTCTCAAGGCAGTGCATGGTATGAAACTCAAAGTTTGATGGGGATTCATTACCCCTACACGTATGTTGGTCATACCGATGTTGGACCATCCAATCAAAGGTAAAATATATATTCATAAATGAATATAACATTTTTAGGCATATGAAATTTAATACATATGCGATGTTTATATGTAGGGGGGATATGTCCACGATGAAGATATTGATGAAAATGAGGCTAATGAAGGTGAAGATAATATTGATGAAGTAAGTGGAGAAGATTTTGATATGAATGCAGAAGGGGTTAGAGGTGAAGAAAGCACTCAATAGATGATTGACGGTGAGGGGGATAATGCGGTAGACAATGCTATTGCTGCAAATGATATGAATGTAGATGATGAAGAGCCACCACACTATGAAGTAGAGCCACTTTAAGCACACATCACAAATGAGGAGATAGATGCGGCAGTTAATTCTACAATGGATATGGACCAACAAAACGAAGATGAGTTATATGTTGGCTGCATCTTTGAGAATAAAGAAGCATTTGTTACAGCCTTGCAGGAGCTTTCCATTCAAAATCATGTCGAATACAAGGTTGTACGAACAAATTTATCAGAGTATACAGTGAAGTGCATTGATAGCACTTGCCCTTAGAGAGTGCTTGGCTCAATAAAAAGGGGTGGTGGGTACTTTAAATTGAAGACGTACAAAGTTGACCACACATGTTGGAATGCCCATCTTAGCATAGATCATAGGTAGTGCAGTGGCTCCATTATTTTGAAGGTTATAATGCCGCTATCCAAGCCGAATTAACTCTCACACCAGGGGATACTATTCAAAGAATGAAGGAGAAGTATCATGTTGACATATCTTATAAGAAAGCATGGGCAGTAAGGAATATGGTGATCAAGGCTATTTATGGAGATTGGGTAGAATCATATAAATTGTTGCCAATGTACCTAAGGGCGGTGCAAGAAGCGAATCCTAACACCTACCACCGCTTAGAGGATGATGAAGTACATCATGCAAATGGTGGCATATGTAGGAGATTTAAGTGATTGTTTTGGGCATTTGGGCTGTCTATAGCAGGGTTTCGACATTGCATCCTTGTGATTGGTGTTTATGCCACTCTCTTGTATAACAGATACCCCAGTGCTCTTATGGCTACAACGGCTACAGATGGAAACAATGGGTTATTTCCTCTTGCATTCGGGCTTGTTGGTAAGGAAGATGGAGACAATTGGAAATAGTTTCTAATGGAATTGAGGGATCATGTATTGATGGGCATGACGAACATCGTTATTATTTCAGATCGACATAAGGGGCTTCAAAAGGCCGTGCCTGAGGTTCTTCTCGAGCCTCTGTACCACCATCGTTATTGCATCCTTCACATAAAAACAAATTTTAAGGAGTTTAAAAATGATACACTGATGGACTTGATTGGGGTAGCAACTTGTGCACTTACAATAGAAAAGTTTGATGCTAAAATGGACTTGATTGGTCAAGAGAGTCCAAGGGCAAAACATCTCCTCTTAGGAGGAGAATTGCTTCTTGCATAGTGGTCCCTTGCCCACGGTGGTTTTATGACATTTGGCATGATGACTACAAATATGGCTGAAAGTTTAAATAGAGTCTTGAAGGGGGCACGAGGATTACCCATGCAGGCTTTAGTGTCAGTTATCTTTTATCGGCTCATAAATTTTTTTGTTAAACGGTCTTCTGCTGCCTCTGCCATGGCCACCCCGTATACTCCCAGAGTGGAAGCGATATTGAGAGAGCAAACAAGAAAAATTGGGGAGTATATAGTTAATAGGATCAACAAGGGTTAGTACGAAGTGACATCAATTCGTGCCCAAAAGGTTATGGTAAATGCTGCGATGCATACTTGTACATGCAACATCCCTCAGGTTTATGGTTATCCATGCTCGCACCTTATCGCCGTGTGGGCAAAGCGGCGGGAGCCAATCCAGGCATCACTATTTTACACATCTTCTACTTATAAAAATGTGTACTCTGCATAATTTTATTCTCCTCATGGTCGAGAGTATTGGGAGAGGGATATACCTTTTGTGTTATACCCTCCGATAGCAACAAGGCAACCCGGTTGCCCACGGTTTGTTCGCATTAGGAATACAATGGACCGTAGAACAATGGAGAGAGATGGTAGAGGAGGATATAAATGCGGGAGGTGTAAACAAAGTGGGCATAATAGTAAACCATGTAGAAACCCTCTTGTTGATTGATAAACATATAATCAATCTCTTTATTTATTCTATATTTTAGGTACAAGTGTATATGTTCCTTATGATTAATGATATGATCTTAATTTTCCGCAGATCACATGGATCATGCAGAAACTTGTTACAGGTCAGGCCCAAGTGATGCTTCTTTACTCGTACAGCAGGAGTCACATAGGTCTACTGCTATTTTGAGAGGAGATGTATGATAACTTTTTTCAATCTTTGTTTCATTTTTTTGGACGATATAGTACGCTATGTTATAATTTTAAAATTTATTATAGGATCCTGGGTGCCTTGAGTACACTGAACATTTTAAATATCTCCGCCATTGGCCCATAGATGAGCGTATTTTACCTTATATCGAGCGAGCAAGATTTGGCCATTGCATTCATCTATAGTATGTCTATCTCGATCGGCCTCTATTGACGGTTCTCGTTGAGAGATGGAGGAGGGAGACATAGATGTTTTATTTGTCATATGGAGAGATGTCCATCACTCTCATGGATGTGGCAGTTTTATTATGACTTCGCATCGATGGACATCTTGTGATGGGCACGACAAGAGGAGCTCATGTGGATATATTAGTTAGACTTCTTGGCAGTTTTATTTGGACTTCGCATCGATAGACATTCTGTGACGGGCACATGTAGCTCAGCCAGATCCAATTTATATTATAGACGACATCGGCCAGCTCGTGTTGTACCATCTATTACTTATGCTAAGCTGGAGCTAGAGCCGCAGGCCGAGCCCAAGCCAGAGCCAGAGCTAGAGGCAGATCATGAGGCGCTCGTATAGCACCGTCGAGGACGAGGTCGTAGACATAGAAGATTATGACATTACCTTTTTTATATGTTTATTTTAAACTAAACATGTTTTTGACTTGTGATGTAATATATTTGATACTCGTCTATGATGTACTTTAATGTTATATTTGTTATGCAAGGAATGGGTGAAATGAATGCAATTGTGTATGTTTTGAATGAATGAACAGGGACAGGTGATAAAGTTAGTTTCAAAATTTTTTTTAAAAAAAATTACTTTGATTTCGTCCTTTGTCCTTTAGAAGGACGAAATCAAGCATTGTTACCAACCGAATGCCGAAATGGGATAAGTGTGGCAATTTTGTCATTTAGAACAATGAAATCAGCTTAAGTTGATTTCGTCGTTTAGAATGACTAAACCGGGTCAACTGGTCTTAAACCAATTTCGTCGTTTAGAAGGACGAAATCAGCTTAAACCAATTTCATCCTTCTAAACGACGAAATCAACTTAAATTTTTTTTAAAAAAAGCCACGTAGGCGCCAACTGCTTGGCTAGCACTTGCATGGCAAAAAGGAACACCACTTTGGGCAATATTTCCCAAAGTGGTCTAAAATGATAAATATTTTTTGTAATTATTATTTATATAATTTTCCCTACATACAAATAGTAAATATTAAATAAAATATATTATATTTAGGAATTTTATTTTAAATTTTTTAATATTTTTTAAATAAAATTAATTAATAAAGCTATTAATAATGCTATTTGAGACGCTTGTTTAAAAGCATCGCTAATAATTCAAAATTTTTATTTTTTTTATTTTAAATCATAACTATTAGTGATACTTTTTTTAAGCGTCACTAATAGCAAGACTATTAGCGACATTTTTCCAAAAGCGTTCTATTGTGAAAACCATCTAATAATTATGATTTTTTCTTTTTTTATTTAAAATATATATCTTTTAGCAATGTTTGTGTAAAGTGATAAAGCATCGCTAATACTAATCATATTAGTGATGCTATAAACTAAGTGTCACTAATATATGACTATTATCTACGCATAAGAAAACGCGTCGCGAATAGTTCATTTTTTTGTCATGCTTCTTTATGCATCGCAAGTAGTTATTTTTAGCAACGCGTGGATTTGTGTCGCTAATGAATGCATCGCTAATAATAAATTTTGCTGTAGTGCTCTTAATATTTAAGATTAATGGTGTACATATTGATGCACGTCAGTGCACACTAATGTGCGCTAATATGCGCACCTTCGATCTCAAGGATGAAGGGCTCCTACATGTTTCTTATGCTGAGCTTATTATCAAATTGGAGCATTAAAAACGCTTCTTGTGAAGAGTAAAGGAGGCATATGTATCCTAAGATAACAACTTAGAAAGAAATTTTGGTGGCTTGTAGAACCAAAAAGCAGGAGTATATTTCAACCACGTGGTAAGCAAAACAGTTTGCTACTTAATTATGTTCTCTGCATGCATGTTGAATATTATAAATAACAAGTGGCAACATTAATGTATGATGTATATCCCATTATCCTAGGGTGGATTGGTATGATTTAGTTTGGTACAAGTACAAAGTTAATTGATATTCTTTTATTACTTGGCTAACCATGAATAATGGTATCCTTACCATTGACAATCTATGTAAAAGAGGTTCAAGAAACATGAGGAAACAAGGGCTCACATTTTCTTTGAATGCCCCTATTCTAAGATAGTTTGGAGGAGAATAGTTAGAAAATGCAATATCTACTGATATATTCTTGACATTCAGGGGGGAGATTAATTGGTCGATTCTTTTCATGAAGAATCATTTGCAAAGTGCAAAGCTTATGAAGTCAGTATTTACTATACACATCTTATTTATTTGGATAGGAAGGAATGATCATACTTTTGAGGTTAAATCTAATGTCCTCTTATCCTAGCCTATCTCACTATTAAGCAAGTTAGCCATATTTTAGAGGCATTCCATTTTAAACAAGTTATTCTTAACAACTACTCATTCCTTAATGATTTTTGGGAAAATTAATTGACTTTGTTTCTCCCTAGTCTTGGGTGTTTGATCCGGTCTATTACTTTTGGGTGATTTCCTTTAGGGAATGTATGGGCTGGGGAATTAGTATTTTATCCTTAATTAACTTTGGTTCTAAATGAAATATTTTGATTACCCAAAAAAAGTGAGAACATTAGTTGAGTGATCCTTTGGATGTAAGCCTGGATACACCAAGGGGGAGTGAAAGGCTGTTTGGTGAGAATATCAACTTTTTGAGAATCTCCTTGGATAGTTAAATGGGTTAATTTGAGATAATGAATCAACTTTGAACAGAGGAACCAAGTCATTGTTTTAGCTTAAAAATAAGATGAAATTGGAAATTGAATAGCAAATCTTGCAATGAATTGTCTATAGTTGTAATGGCCCAGGCCCAGGGCTCCCTAATAATTGTTGGCCAAGCCCGACCACGGGGTTCAAAAAATGTCAAGACTAAAAAAGTTCTTTCAGGAGCATCTTCTGTGTGTGAGAGCTATAACATTCATTTACACTTTATGGAGCTTCAGTACTTTGCTGCGCTCTGACATAACAAAACTACATTTTAAAACTAATCAGATCGGGCTAACGCTGCCGTAACATTAGTTGCCTACGTACTTAAACATCTACGATGTTATTCCAATAAGCTCGAATCTCAACATAGTTCTACCTAAAAGCTAATACATTCATTAGGCAGCACAAACTCATATATTTCATATACTTATAATCCGATAAATTATTTGGAGTTAGATAAAAATCTAATAGATCATTGGAGTAATAAAAATCTAATAAATTTTTGGAGTAAGACATCTCTTTCTTTCACAGAACAGAGCATAACATAACAAAGCATATAAAAACTGATAAGATCATAGCAGATCAAATCAAAGCATAACATATATCTCATTTAGTACCTTAATTCAACTAATTAAGAAGCATATGAGTTTATTTAAAATTGCATTAAAATAAGAAAGTTAGAAATGCTTACCCCTTGAGGTTTTTGGAATTAGTGTTGTTCGCAGTTTCTCTCTCCTTCAGGGCGTTCTACCTTGGAGGTCTGGAGATAATTCCTTCTACATAGCCCAAAGAACCTCCCCTTACCTAGGATGTTTCTCTCTCTCTTTGTGGCTGAAGGTGAGGGATAGAACATCCCTTTATCCATGGATGTTTTACTCTTTCCTCCCTAAGGGTGGCAAACCGAATCTCCCCTTACCCGGGACATTTTTCTCTTTCAGCCTGAAGGCATCAGACATAAACTCCCCTTACCTAGGCACATTTTTCTCTTTGCACACCCAATGACAATGGGCAAAACTACCCCTTACTTGGGGCATTTCTTTCTTTGCACGTTCGAAGACAGTAAATAGAACCTCCCCATACCTAGGGATATTTCTCTCTTTACGAGCCCGAAGGAAGGAACCTCCTCTTACCCATGACATTTCTCTCTTTGCATGCCAAAAGGCAACACACATAACCTCCCCTTACCCAGGGACTTATCTCTCTTTGCGTGCCTGAAAGCAATAGACAAAACCTCCCCTTACCAAGCGACTTTTCTTCTCTTTGTCCTCGAAGGTAGCGAACATAACCTCCCCTTACCCAAGGACTCTCTTCATGGCCTAAAAGCATCACATAGAGCCTCCTCTTGCCCTAGTAGTTTCTCCCCTTTAGAGTAGCTAACTCAAAAAATGAACCCTTCCATTACGTAGTGCACTCTTGACTTAGCTAGAAATGACTCTTGAACAGACAAAACAACAAGCTTCGCCGAGTCCTGCAAAGTCTGGGGGTGGTGAGTATCTGAAAATACTAAGATGAGAGTTTATACTATCAGACATGAATCAAACACATGGAAGTTCATAGCACATATCACATATAATATTTTTCAAAAAATAGGGTATGCCTCTTGCCCAAAAACACCCCTAGAGCTTTTTCCTACATATCAAAGAGGATCCTAGGTTTGCAAGCTCTCACAGCTCATTACAAGTGTTCCAGACGTATGTATTATTAATAGGAATTTGATGCGGGTACAAAGCAGCAACCTCTTACTCCTCCACAAATTATCTCAAAATATTTCGTGCTTGTGGGTAGAAGAGCCACCCGTGCTCATGGGGCACTGGGATTTAGAAAGCAGAGAGTCTTCTCATGATACTATCTACCCTAGCGCATGTAGCCTTGATAGGTGCACTTCTTTAGGGGCTAATTAGGGGTCTTGCCCTTCGTTAGGTGCTCACCCGGATAAAATAAGTACCATGCATCCAATTTTAAACTGGATTAAAATTGTGTCCTCATCTAGGCAATAGAGCTCTATCGGGCACACAACAATAACTCCGGACAACCAAAATACTGTTGAGTCCCAAACTCATAATCTTGAGTTTTGGACTCATATGCTTGAGTCTTAGACTCATAATCCCGAGTCCTAGACTTGTCATCAAAATCTTTTATAGTTCCTAGACTCCAAAAGGGGTTGTTTTCTTTTAAAACATTATGTCCCAATGTTTACCCGTTTAAAAACCCTAGCTTCGCCTCTACAAGCCATGAGGGTGTCACTATGAATGACTATGAAGGAAAGGTTGGTCACTCATTCCAATGAGACAATTACCCCCTCTTTGTCCCGATTTAGCGACTCGATCACCATGCTAATACATCTTTTAAAAAATAATCTTCAAAATCCTCCTTTAAAAAAAGACGAGTCCTCTAAAACCGTTTTTCAAAGATATTATATTCATTCTCAATGAAAACAGTGGCGAAGCTAGTTTGTCTCTATCTCACACGTTCCAACATGTATAATTTATATCAAATTCCATGGATAAACATTCAATCAAACTATCATATTTGAGGAAATCATAAAGCATGCAGTACATACAACAAATCCGTTTCCAACGGAATCATGTATGAGGCAATCAAAAGCATGCAATATAAAACATATCGTGTCACAACCTGATTTTTAAAAGCCTTTCTAAAATCGTGAATGGTAGTCACAAATTTTTTTTTCTTAAATACAAAACAAACCATTCGATTAAATATCCAGGTCATGATAACTGGGGTTCACAAATACGAATATCAAATCATATGATATTATTACACGTCTCAAAATTCAATAAGAATAGTTCATCCATCTAAGTACAAGTTTATCAACCATTTGAAAATAAAGTTGACTCTCACTCTAATGAAACATTTTACATACCGGAGTTGCAGAAACGTAGAAACTTCTTCTTGTGCTCGCTTGTTTTGGTCTTACTTGTCGTCGCCTAAAGAACCAGCAACTAACCAAACAACAACTACAACAATAGCAATAGAATCTCTCTGCCTTCAAGAGATGAGCTTCCATATAGACAAGAGATTTTATTAATGTTTTTCGAATCTGGCCAACATCACCCGATGTTAGTTGCCTACGTACTCATCAGACAATATTTTCAATGTTTCCAACAAGATCAGATCCAGACAAAGTTTTGCCTAAAACTACACTATACTAAGAAGCATAGCATCACCCATGTAATGCTTAAGTATTTTAAAGAAACCTACATTTTATGCAAGTCCTTTAATCGTCCCACTTGTCTATTAACAAGCAATATCAAACAATGTTATTAACTTTCTCACAACCCTTATTCAATAATTAATACTAACAAATTTGTATTCACTCAGAGATAACTCACCCATCGAGAAATCTCCAAACATAGGACTCCAACATGCAGAACATCAATATATAGTGGCATGTAAAGTAATATATAGAGTACTGAATATAAAATAACTCAAAAACATAGACTGACCTTTAACTAATAAAGACCAACACAATGCACAAAACAATGGACACCGTTTAGGAAACAATGCACTATTTGTTACCTAAAAATACCGACTCCCGCTCAAAGGAGTAAATGTATGCTAACAGAAATCCTAGCATCTCTAAAGATCCACTTGGATCAACCATGGGCCTAGAGATGTAGGTACCAGCTATGCTTATGGACACACTGGTTGGAGGTAGATGAGCCTTTCATGATGGTCAAAAACCTGGTTTGTGCATTTGCAGAGATCCGTCATCCCAAAGAAGTGGAGACCACGAAGGTCTGAAAGATTACTGCCATGGCTATTATCAGAAATCCTAGCATTTCTAGAGATCCACTTGGATCAGCTATGAGCCTAGAGATGTAGGTACCAGCTGTGCTCATGGACACACTGGCCAGAGGTAGATGAATCTTCCATGATGCTCAAAAACCTAGTTTGTGCATTTGCAAGGATCCATTGTCCCAAAGGTGCCGAGACCACGAAGGCCTAAATATCTGCCATGGCAATTACCGTGAGCTTAAACTTTGACTTAGCATGTGATACAATGCATCCACATAAGGCAAAGAGGACTATTAGCAACATATCATGCATGCAACAAACCTACACAATCAGCAAGTTAACATGCTGATTTTGGACTAAGACATGTAAGCCTATCAACAAGACTATGAATTAGAATTGATGCTCAGATAAACTAATCAAATCCACACAACCATGAATTTGATTGAGGTTGAAACAAACTAATCAAATCAGCAAACTAACATAACAAATCAGGCTGAAGTAACTAGCAACATTCAGCATGATAGCAAATTAAATCAAGGCTGAAAGACTAACAATAATCAGCATAAACAATCAGAACCACACAGGTCCAAGTAGATCATAATATCTATAACCAGATTCAATAATGATATTAGATTGTTCGAGCTCACGTGCCTAACCCTCCTTGGGTTAGCTAATAAATTTTTTATAAAAATAGTTCATAATGCACATAAGGGAATTAAAGTAATTTTCCAACATTTTATAGGGTTCTCTCTACTCTTGGGCAAGTCGTTAACCTCTAAAAAGGTTTTTGTATCACTTTGACCCATTAATTTCATTCACATGAATGCGGACCAGTCTACACATAAGGGTATTTCTATCTTTTTATTTGAGGACTTCCTAAACCTTGATGAGTCCAAAATTAATCCCAGGGTACATCTTGATGTTATAAAGCCTAGGTAATTTTCTTGCCATTTAACGGGTAGTAAACCCCTTGAACCGACCCCGGTTCAATTAACCATCTTACCTTAACCCTAAGGGTAAAATTGTCACATATCTACTTACTTAGATTTTTACCAAACTTATAGCCTGGTCTAAATTTAGGATACACATTAAACTATCATTGACATTTTTCTTAATTTCTAAATCCATGCATAGGCCCCTGAATGGGAGCCCCGAAGTCTGATTATTAATCATTATACTATGTGTCAACTCACAAGGGTAAATTGGTTATTTTAGAGACTCTAGGATTTTTCCCCAGTTTGAAACTTAGTCAAAGTACTCAACATACATTAATAGTCATTCATAATTTTTCCCCAAAATTTTTTGATAACTCTATCTCATTGAACCGGACCAGGTTTAGGGTTAGAGTGTAAATTATTTTTTAAGGAGTCGGACCGAACTGGGTTGGGTTAGCCAACCTGGTTCGGGGAGCGCAGCCGACCCGCAGGGTCATCTTCCCACGACCGACCAGAGGCCTTTTCGCCTCTGGTGGCACCGCCCCCACCACGGTGGAGGTCTAGGTGGCACACAACCCCCGGACCATCGGAGTACAACGGAACCGACAAGGTCGATCCCGCTGCCATCTGGTGTCCGGCCGACGACCAAAAGGCCACCTTTTTTTTAACGGAGTGGCGGGGCTGTTGTGGCCACAGCGGTCAAGACCACCACAGCCTGGGCTGCAGCGGTCAAGACTGCCACAGAGAAGCCTGGTCCGCCGCCACCAGGGCCGGCGCGGCCAGGGCCAACACGACTTTTTTTTTCCAGTAGCCACGCAGTAGCGTCAGAAATAGTCGTTGGTTGTCTCCCCCCCTCCCCTCAGTCACTTGCACTCAGTGACCCGAGTTACTTGCCAGAAGAAGACCGGCCGAAATTGGCCAGCCGGCGGCCAAATTTCCTTTTTTTTTCTTACTGCATATTCATTGTTCCTCGTAATTATGGGAACAATGATCTCTACATAAAACAGTTTAAAAAAAAAAAATCCAAAACCATTACACAACTATTACTCAACAGTTTACAGAGATTTTAATTACTCAACAATTTGCAGATTTAATCGATTTGAAACTAAGACAACTAACCTACCTAAATTGTTGGTTGGTTGCCAATCCACCACCGAAGAAACCTCGCGGGAGCCTCGCCCTCTACAGCCTTCTCCACCCCTTCCGCCCTCTCTCCTTCCTCAGCCAAAAAACAATCCCCTTAATTTTGCCCTCAAAAGCCTTTTTATAAGCATAAGGATTAGGATTCCTAACCCCCCTAGAATTTGGGTAATCCTCCCCAATTAGGCCACCTACTTAAAAAATAATTTTAGAATTATAAACAACCGGGCCCACAAAAATGACTTAAACGGGCCAAATACAGTCTAAATCGGGTAAACGGGCCTTATGTGATATACTCAACTTCGAACAGTCATATCTCCCTCATCCGAACTCTGATTTGTGCCTTTCTTTATGGCATTTCAAAGCTCTATTTGTCTACTTTTTAACTCCATGGGTTTCATCTATCACAACTGACTTATGATGAAGTTATTTTTACAAGAAATTCAAGGGGTCCAACACCCTAATACCCACGTGGCCGACTTCGGGAATTTAGAAAAATCGTAGACTTTACATATCGTCTTCCAATGGCTAATCATTCGACTAATCGAATATATATAATAGAATTGTAAACATATGATATATAACTTAAATTCCATCTCAATGATAAATCATTCGACAAATTGAATATCTGTGTAGAAATCACAAAGCATAACTTGAAAGTAATATCTAACGCATAACATGCAAGAGTCATATAATTATTGTGTTAAAAACACAACCAAAGTTCATAATCATGCCTTAAGAAATGATAAAAGCCCCTACCTCGTTCTCCGCATGAGTTCAAAGTTGATACACCAGACACCATGAAATTGGATGTCAACTTCTGGGGTTCTAGAAGTCTCCAACTAGAAAAATAACCCTGTCATGATGTTTGGCACACTCAATTTAGGTAAGAAGGCCACAAGAGCAACTCGAATCGAACTTAAAGTTAGGGAGAAACAAAGATATGAAGTTTCAAAGAATGTAGGAGAAAATGAAGAAACGTGGGATAGAAAGAAGAACTTGAAAGCTGGATGCTCTGGACACTATTTATATAAAAAGTGGATAGACGTGAGGCTAACACGTGGAAGATAAGATTGACACATGTCAATTCTATTTGAACATCACCATTCTTATCACTATGTTGTTGATCCTATCCGTTTCGTTGTCAATCTTATCCACTTCATTGTAGACCATATCCAGAATAATATTATTTTATTCAAATAATATCTCAACCTAAAAAAACGCGATAATTTCCAACCTTGACATTGGAATCACATGTTCTTGTTACTGATAGACTTGTGTTAATGAGCCCTTCGAAACAAGATCACACATTGGTAGGTTATCCCACACTTTTCATGTGGGTCCTGCCCATGTGGCAAACTTTCCAAGGCCTAACTTTCGACCTTGGTGTCCGATTCAAGCGTTCTTGGACTCGTTACGCTCGTCTCTCTAAGCTCTAACAACCTAAACAAAAACACACCAAAAGTCTGCTTCTAGATAATTAAAAATCATCAAAAACTAATAAAATACTTTTATTAGAGGCAAGAAATCATACCGAAAATTTACGGTCCTTACAATCTACCCCCCTTAAAGAAATTTCATCCTCAAAATTTGCAGTTTGTACTCATCAAAATTTCAGGACACTTCTCCATCACTTTTCTTTCTAAGTCTCAAACTTCTATGTTGCTTCCTCCGAGAGTGGTATTGCCATAATCCTTTCCATAACGAAATCTCTTATGTCCAACATTGGTTCCTTACCATCTAAACTCCTGATAGATCTTTCCTCCAAAGACAATTTAGGTTATAGGGCAACTGTTGTCTAGTCCAAGACACATCTCACCCATACTTCCAAAGTATAGACACCTAAAACATGTCTAAACCACTATAAAGCTGAGCAATGATCCTAGTATTT
The DNA here is from genome assembly GCA_035235625.1 of Saururus chinensis. Lineage (NCBI taxonomy): Eukaryota > Viridiplantae > Streptophyta > Magnoliopsida > Piperales > Saururaceae > Saururus > Saururus chinensis. Next base: position 68,482,384 of record CP141140.1, read on the forward strand.
AAGCCATCAGTCCTACTATGTACAAGCTTACAAAGGTTTTACCACACTTCTGCTACGCACTCTAATGAACTTCACTGAATCTAGTCAATGCTACAAGCACTCAGGCTTCACCAACCTATCCTTCAACATGTTTGTGCACTCTCTCTAATCCATCACATGACTTTTCCTCAACATAATGGTGCTCTCTCTAATCCATCACACGAGCACACAACATATTTTATTTGTCCAAAACATCCTCCTTGACTAACTACCCATCCATGAACGGAGGGTCATATTGATCCTTAGGCTGATACCAAATTCTTCCTGAAGTCCCTACCACAACTTGAGAGAAAAATTGACTATCTTGCTTCGAGATAATTGATGATGGCACTTCCTATCGATCTCTCATTTCTTTCACTTACCTCCTTACCTGAGATTTGAAGAAGCCATCCTTTTTAGAGGTAGAAGTACACTCATACTTAAGGTTATGAGATTTAAAGAATTTCTTAGCAAAAAAGACTAACTATTCCATATTAGTTTCACTCTCATCATATACTTCTTGGGCGTTGTTGGCTTTAAAATTCTTAGGCGTCTCCTTTGTCATTTTTAGTGTAGTTTATTTTTCTTTTGTTTATCAAACAACTCTTTCTTATTGTCATATAACTCTTCTTGCATTTCAAATTTTCTTAGGTTTCGATTAAGTTCCTCTATGTCTAGGGTGTCAACCTTTTTAGATTAATTAATTACAACTACCTTAACTTTGAATTTAGAGGACAAGGAACTAAGAATCTTCCTCAAAACTAGGTAATTAGTTATGAGCTCTCCTAATTGGTCAGATGTGTTTCCTATGCCAGAAATTTTGGCATAGTATTCAAACATTGTCACCTCCTCACTTATCATAATGTTCTCAAATTCTAAAGTGGTCATTTGTAACCTAGAGATTTTTACTGCATGAGTTCCCTCATTATACTTCACCCATTTATCCCAATCAATTTTAGCATAGGTGCAATTTGAGATTAATTTATGTTGGCTTTTACCCACTATGTTAAACAACACACTCAAAGCTTTCCTATTATAGTTGTAAGTTTAGTCTTACTCTCATCCAATCACATTCATCTTTTGGAATCAAGTTGCACTCTTTATCCTTGGCCATGGGTGGAGTCCAACCCTTAATAATCGTTTTCCATGCATTGCCATCTAGCACTTAAATGAAGGCTCTAATCCAATTTTTCCAATAAGAAAAATTATGGTCATTGAATAATAGTGATCAATTCATGGGATTTCTAAGTCCCCATGTTCAACCATGTTATTTCATGTTGTAATTTTCACATTGATCAAGGAAATTCAAATGACTATTCTAACCCAATAAAGAGATAATTTTATCTACTCAAAAGTAAGATAAACAAAGAAAATACAAATCAGGGAAAATCTACCAAGAAAAAAGCAATTCTATCACTAGAAAAGAAGAGATTCCCTACCATAAGAAAATTAATGACTATCAAGTAAATCTAGGAAAATTGAGCAAGTCAAGCACAACACAATTGAATCAAGCATGCATATCATGATAAACTCATCATAAAACACATGTTGAATCTTAATCCTAAACTACTATTTAAAAGTTTAGTATCTAACAACACTCCTAAATCAGGTCACTACATTGTTCTTAAAATTACTACATTAAACAAATTAAGAATTATGAGTCCCGGCACTGCCCGACCAAGCCGAACCCGGTCCAAGGGCCGAACCAATGCACGGGGGCGACAAATTGAAATGATTGAGGAAAAATAGCGGAAGACTAGTGCCCCAACTACATGCAATCTAATTTATGGAGTCTACGCACTACTTTGAGCAAGAGTAAATAGGTAGAACCAAAGAGTTAAACTCTAATTAAAACATAATCTCAAACCCACATACTAATAATTCATAGCCACACACTTGGCTCCAAAACAAGTCTCAAAGAAACTAAAACATAGTATCTCGCAAATCTAAGACAAGGATCATCCACAGGATTCTAACATCAAAATAAGATAAATGAAGAGACATGCAAAACTAGGAGCCTCCACGACTACTCCCAAGCTCTCTCCGACCTTTCCTCATATAGAGGACTCTGTCCGTCTGCATGTCACGCCACACAGCCCCAAACAAAACAAGAAAGTGGGGTGAGTATAAAAACTCAATAATGGCTTGCATATAATTATAATCACCAGAAAACCCAACGGCATGACAATGAAGCAAATCAAATCTAAGATTAACATGCTATACCACTTTCTGATCTTGCATTCATATCACACAAACCTGCATAATAGTGTCTTAATCACACAATTCATGATCTTGCATTCATATCACACAAACCTGCATAATAGTGTCTTAATCACACCATTCATGATCATGCATTCATATCACATAAACCTGAATAATAGTATCTCATTCACACCAATTCTGATCAATCATTCATATCACATTAGCATGCATAATAGTGTCTCAAACACACCATTTCTGATCATGCATTCATGTCACATAAACTTGCATAATAGTGTCTCAAACACACCATTTCTGATCATGCATTCATATCACATAAACCACATTCACCCTACACGACAAACGTGTCGACCACATGATACACAATCATGCATAGCATTCATAATAGACATGCATCAATACAAATGGTGAATGCCTCCATCAAGGAGTAAACACAAGCATTGCCACACAGGCAAGAACACGGTCAAGGCCACGAAGGCGATAACAAGGTCAAATTTCCACATAGGAAATGAAAAAAGAGTCGGGGTTGTCAATCCCTAAAGCTGCTCACCCTGGACGATCCTAGCCAAGGATGTCTCATTCTCACACAGAGAATCTAGAGTAGGTGTGTTCGCCCAAGGACATATCTTGCGGATGGGAGAGCCCGAATTCCCACACAGGGAACCCTAGAACACGTGGTAGCGGGTGCACACGGCATAATAATAATCTCAAATCCGCAAGACAAGTACATAACTCGTCCCCACATAATTCTATTTCTCTAGACTCAACCCGGGGAGTATACACGTTCCACACAGGAACTTAAATCGAAAACATGTCCTTTCGGACCAACCAAGTTTCGATTAATTCACCGAGCGATTAATCTGGCACACAATCTCAAGCATTGCATACAATCGGTTAATTCCGGTTAAACATCGGTAAAACTTCGTCCATGAATAATGATCCATGATGCGTGCTAACATGATACATCTGTGAGCAGTACCTACGTGAGTTCCAACACATGGAACGTGGTCCTAATCAGTCCCCTCATGCATCATAATCACCTCATAATTAACTACAACGACTCAAAATCGAAGACATGAGTAGGATCGGGCTCATACTTCCGAAGAAGTGAGACATGGAATATATTATGGATATTGGCCAATTGGGGTGGAAGTGCTACCCGATATGCTGTAGAGCTTATCCGCTCCAAGATCTCAAATGGCCCGATAAAATGAGGTGACAGCTTCCCCCGTTACCCAAATCGAACAACACTGCGAGTCGGAGAGATCTTAAGGAACACATGGTCGCCAACACTGAACTCCAAGTCCCACCGTCTCCTATCGGCATAACTCTTCTGACGGCTCTGAGCTATCTGTAACCTCTCCCGAATGAGGTGTATCTTCTCCACTGACTGCTGGATAAGATTTGGGCCAGTGAGAAGGTGCTCCCCAACCTCACTCCAACACAGAGGTGACCGGCAAGGATGCCCATAAAGCGCCTCAAAGGGTGCCATCCGGATGCTCGCTTGGTAACTATTATTATAGGAGAACTCAACCAGCAGCAAATGTTGTTTCCAACTACCTTTCCACTCAAGAATGCATGCACGGAGCATGTCCTCAAGCGTCTAGATGGTCCTTTCGGACTATCCGTCCGTCTGAGGGTGATAGGCGGGGCTGAGATGTAGAGATGTGCCCAAAGCACCCTAAAAGCTCTGCCAAAACCTCAAAGTGAACCGTGGGTCACGATCGGAGACAATAGATACAAGAATCCCGTGTAACTGCACGATCTCCCTCATATGTAGAGCCGCCAATGCATCCAAAGGAGTAGTCATCCAAATCGCAAGGAAATGAGCGGACTTCGTAAGTCGATCGACAATCACCCAAACCGCATCATTACCACTCGGCGACCGTGGCAGTCCGGAAATGAAATCCATGGTGGCATGCTCCCACTTTCACTCTGAAATCGAAAGTGGTTGTAGTAAGCCGCCTGGATGCCGGTGCTCTGCCTTGACTTGCTGGCACACAAGGCATTTGGACATGTAGACCGCAATGTCCTTCTTCATCCCCTTCCACCAAAATGTCCTCTTCACGTCGTGGTACATCTTAATTCCTCTAGGGTGGATAGAAAACTTAGAATGGTGTGCCTCCGATAGGATACGCTCTCTCAACTCAACAGAGTTCGGCACACACCACCGACCCTTATACACCAAACTCCCATCGGTCTTTTCCTCGAAGCCCAACACTGCCTTCTCCTTTAGCTTGGCCTTAAGAGCTAGAGTCTCTTCATTGCTTTTCTAAGCCTCGACCACGTCATCCACCACACTAGAGCTGATAGAGAGGTTAGCAAACCAACTCCGTGTATCCTCTAAAGTCAACTCTGGCCTTAGCTCAATGGCGTCCTCATAAAGGAGCCACTCACGAACTCGCATGCAAGCAATCATAGTGGCTGATTTCTGACTCAAAGCATCCGCCACCACGTTCGCTTTACCCGAATGATACGATATCGTGAAGTCATAATACTTCAAGAATTCTAGCCACCTCCTTTGCCTCAAATTAAGATCCCTATGAGTGAATAAGTACTTCAAGCTCTTGTAATCAATGAATACCTCAAACTTTTCGCCACAGAGATAGTGCCGCCAAATCTTCAATGCAAAAACTACGGCCACTAACGCCCAGTCATGAGTGGGGTAATTCCGCTCGTGCAATCTAAGCTGTCGAGATGCATAGGCCACCACTCTCCCATGCTGCATGAGTACACAACCCAAGCCTCGAAGTGAAGCATCACTATAGACTACAAATCCACCATTCCCGGAAGGCAAAGTCAAGACCGGAGCTGAAGTTAGCCTCTTCTTCAACTCTTGGAAACTCTCTTCACAAGCTGAGTTCCACTCAAACTTCTCGTTCTTCCTTATCAACTTGGTCCTAGGGCTTGCAATGCTAGAGAAACCCTTGATGAAATGGCGGTAGTGCCCGGCAAGTCCTAGGAAACTACGAACCTCCGATGCACTCTTCGGTTGCTCCCAATTCAACATGGCTTCGACTTTCGAGGGATCAACCACCACACCGTCTCTCGATATCACATGACCAAGGAATTGCACCTTCTTGAACCAAAATTCACACTTGTCAAACTTCACAAAGAGCTGATGCTCCCGTAAAGTTCGCAAGACAATCCTCAAATGTGCTTCATGCTCCTCCTCATTGGCCGAATAGATCAGAATATCATCCATGAATATAATCACAAACCGATCAAGATAAGGCCGAAATACTCGGTTCATCAAGTCCATAAATGAGGCTGGTGCATTAGTAAGACCAAAAGGCATCACTAAGAACTCATAATGCCCATATCGGGTACGGAAAGCCGTCTTTGCCACATCATCAGGACGGATCAGAAGTTGGTGTTAACCCGATCTCAAATATATTAGAGAAGACCTGAGCCTGCTGCAACTGATCAAACAAATAATCAATTCTAGGTAAAGGGTACTTGTTCTTGATGGTTACCTGATTAAGCATTCGGTAGTCGATACACAACCATAGAGAACCATCCTTCTTCCAAACAAATAAGACCAGCGCACCCCAAGGAGATACACTCGGCCTAATATACCCCTTATCCATAAGATCCTGCAGCTGAGCCTTAAGCTCTTTAAGCTCGGCTGGAGCCATACGATAGGGAGCCTTAGAAATAGGAGTAGTGCCTGGAATAAGGTCAATGCAAAACTCTATGTCCCTCTCCGGTGGCAAACCCTTCAAGTCACTAGGGAAGACATCGGAAAATTCCGCCACAACACGAACAGAATCCAAAGAAGGTAACTCCATGTTCAACCTCGTAACACTAGCAAGGAAAGCCTAGCATCCCCTATCAATCTACTTCTTGGCCTTGAAGGATGAGACCAAAAACTTGCCATTAGAACGCTTCACCCCTTGGAAGATAAAAGGCTTAGCTCCTGGCAACATGAGCTTCACACTCCTCCTGCGGCAGTCTACATGCACGTGGAACTTAGACATCATATCCATGCCTAGGATCACATCGAAGTCAATCATCGGCAATATAATCAGATCCATATGTAGCACATGCCCATCGATCTCCAAAGGAATCATCTCAATATACTTCTCCGCTTGAAGAGAAGATGAAGGGGTAGACACACGCAAAGGAATATGCAACAACTTATGACAAGCATCCAACTCTTTAGCAAAATGATGAGAGACAAAAGAATGAGAGGAACCGGTATCAAATAGCACTCTAGCATAGTAAGAGGCAATGAGAATCATACCTTCCACCACGCCAGAAGAGTTAGATGCCTCCTGCGCCGAAATAGCAAAGACTCTCCCATCATTAGCCGGTTTCTTCCCCTTAGCATCCTGCTGCCTGGTAGGTGGTCTAGCATGTGGCCTTGCTTGAGATGCTCCCGGCTACCTAGGACGTCTCTGAGCACGGCTAGCCCTTTGGGGACACTCATTAGCATAATGCCCCTTCTGCCGGCAATCAAAATAAGTCACACTAGCACAGCAGTCATGAGGGTTCTGCTGCACCTGCTGAGTGTTATGCCTCGCATGATGGGCATCTCGCCGCTTAAAGTCTCGGCGATTACGGTTATCCTCTGTCCTCGGCCCCTTAAGCTGCTGCTGCTGCCCTCTCTTCCGCATATAGTCATCCGAGTCCTGCTCCACAACAATGGCCGTCTCAAGCACCTCAGCAAGGGTCTTGTGCCGGAAGGGCACAACTCGGCCTTTGATAAAAGGCTTCAGACCATCCTCGAACTTACGTGCCCGCTCGTACTCATCACTGAAGAAGCGAGGAGCAAAGCGCTCAAGCTCCACAAATCGGGTCTCATAAGCCAAGACCATCATCGAGCCCTGCTGAAGGTTGAGAAACTCCTTCTTCTCCTCTCGGACATGAAGAGGGAAGTACTTGTCATTAAAGGTAGACAAGAACTCCTCCCAAGGAATGTCCATGCAGCCATGGAATCTCTGACTCTCCATCGACAACCACCACCTCTGAGCCTCGCCCTCGAACGTGAAGACTGCAAGTCGAGTCTTCTCCTTGTCAGGGCAATGTCGAGCACTAAAAATCTTCTCCATATGAAGCCTCCAATTATCCACCTCTGAAGCATCCAACCCACCCTTAAAGCTATGAGGGTTAAGCTTCTTGAATCCCTCGAGTGAGAGAGACTCAGAACCACTACCACTCGTGTGCTTAGCCTGGACCACCTATGTCAACCCCTCAATGGCAATCAACAAATCGTCCACTCTGGGGTCTCTAGCACCGCGATGGTTATTAGTGCCTGCATGATTAGGGCCAGCCATCTACACAACAACTAGACATTAATCATACAGCCTAATAACCCAAAACCACACAACCAAACAATTAGAAAACACACAAAAAAGCAAGCAAGACTTGTCACTCAAACCTTATTTACTCTTGGACAAAGAAATGCTCCGATACCAAAAACTTTGTCACACCCCAGCACTGCCCGACCCGAGCCAAACCCGGTCCAAGGGCTGAACCAATGCACTGGGGCAATGGATTGAAACGATTGAGGAAAAATAGTTGAAGACTTGTGCCCCAACTACGGGCAATCTAATTTACGGAGTCTACGCACTACTTTGAGCAAGAGTAAATATGTAGAACCAAAGAGTTAAACTCTAATTAAAACATAATCTCAAACCTACATACTAATAATTCATAGCCACACACTTGGCTCCAAAACAAGTCTCAAAGAAACTAAAACATAGTATCTCGCAAATCTAAGACAAAGATCATCCACAAGGTTCTAACATCAAAATAAGATAAACGAAGAGACATGCAAAACTAGGAGCATCCACGACTACTCCCAACTCTCTCCGACCTTTCCTCATATAGAGGATCCTGTCCGTCTACGTGTTACGCCATGCAGCCCCAAAACAAAACAAGAAAGTGGGGCGAGTATAAAAACTCAATAATGGTTTGCATATAATTATAATCACCAGAAAGCCCAACGGCATGGCAATGAAGCAAATCAAATCTAAGATTAACATGTTATACCACTTTCTGATCTTGCATTCATATCACACAAACCTGCATAATAGTGTCTTAATCACACCATTCATGATCATGCATTCATATCACATAAACCTGAATAATAGTATCTCATTCACACCAATTCTGATCAATCATTCATATCACATTAGCATGCATAATAGTGTCTCAAACACACCATTTCTGATCATGCATTCATGTCACATAAACTTGCATAATAGTGTCTCAAACACACCATTTCTGATCATGCATTCATATCACATAAACCACATTCACCCTACACGACAAACGTGTCGACCACATGATACACAATCATGCATAGCATTCATAATAGACATGCATCAATACAAATGGTGAATGCCTCCATCAAGGAGTAAACACAAGCATTGCCACACAGGCAAGAACACGGTCAAGGCCACGAAGGCGATAACAAGGTCAAATTTCCACATAGGAAATGAAAAAAGAGTCGGGGTTGTCAATCCCTAAAGCTGCTCACCCTGGACGATCCTGGCCAAGGATGTCCCATTCTCACACAGAGAATCTAGAGCAGGTGTGTTCGCCCAAGGACATCTCTTGCGGATGGGAGAACCCGAATTCCCACACAGGGAACCCTAGAACACGTGGTAGCGGGTGCATATGGCATATCATACTGGATTCTCAGGGTCCAGATGACACTCATAATAATAATCTCAAATCCACAAGACAAGTACACAACTCGTCCCCACATAATTTTATTTCTCTAGACTCAACCCGGGGAGTATACACATTCCACACAGGAACTTAAATTGAAAACATGTCCTTTCGGACCAACCACGTTTTGATTAATTCACCGAACGATTAATCCGGCACACAATCTCAAGCATTGCATACAATCGGTTAATTCTGGTTAAACATCGGTAAAACTTCGTCCATGAATAATGATCCATGATGCATGCTAACATGATACATCCGTGAGCAAGACCTATGTGAGTTCCAACACATAGAACGTGGTCCAAATCAATCCCCTCATACATCATAATCACTTCATAATTAACTACAATGTCACAGTAAATTCCCCATACGTGTATGTTGATGCATATCTAAGCACATGCCCAATGCTTGACACAAATTCATAAGACAATTTATGCATGCTTGAACACATTCAAAACAATGATTCCTAAATGAAATAAAAAAAATCCACTATAAGGATTAAATTCATCCATGTGAAATTGAACATTCACTCCCACAATCATGATTATTCCATTCATTAAGCTACAACATGATCACATCCATTACCCATAAAACATACTCATTATAGGAGAACTCATCCCACCATTTTTCTCATAACATCCCTACTGGAAACATATTCCAATTACAAGAATTGCCAATATGCACAAGTTCAAGGTACTTCAATATCAATATGCATAACTATCAACATAATATCATGCCACAAGACTATACTTAAACACATTCCATAAATTTTTCATCATCAATTCTACACCTCCAGTAGCCTAATATCATCATATAATACCTCTCATAACCATTAGAATCATCAAATGGAGTAAAACATTGAAATACGCATAAGTTTCAAAATTAGCAAAAATTGTCGTGTAGCCGTTCGAACGCCCTACAAGGCCGTTCGATCAGCTATACTGCAAATCAGTCAAAAATGTAGTGTTGTCGTTTTAATGCCCTGGCTAGCCGTTCTAACGCCAACACAACAGTTTTGACCTTCTTCTTCGTTTCGAATTTCAAAATCGAAACACCATAAAAACACCTTCAAATCTTCATCCATGGTACCAAACATTATCAAAAACTCATGAAACCTTCCAGAACACTAATCTATATCATTCTAAAACAAAGCCCTAAGAAATTGAAACAAGAAATTAACATTTACTAATCCCACCATTAATACACTAAATCAAACAAATCCATTCCAAATAAACCATAAAAATCGAGATTTTACTATAAGAAAATTGAGATTTGAAGACCCATTACCTTGTCACTTGTTTAGATTTGGATTTGACTTTCACCCTTCTTGGAAACCTTCCAAAAACATAGTGTCTAAGTTAAACTCTATTAAAAATTGATTTAACATTGAAAACCTTGAAGAAATCTTAGATCCAGGGTTTATTAAGCATAAAAAACGAATTTTGATAAGTAGGGTTTGAAGTAAGGAAGTAAATCAGTGACTTTGATGCTTGAAATCGAATCAAATCAAAGGGAAAATGTTGGATTAAGAAAAGATTAAGTGAAAATCTAGGGTTTAAGCTTAATTAAGGAATAACATATCTTAATCTCCTCTAATCCAGGCCTAATTAGGGAACTAGGCCCTAATCACCTCCTCTCAGCCTATTCCCAAAATAGAGATGACTCAGCCCTTTCCCTTTTATAGTAAGGTTTAGGTTGCACTAAATGAACTAATGGGGTGTAAGTAGAATTTTGGGTTAAAAAGGGAGCACTAATTAAATCTGAAAAAATTTTAAAATTTTTTGTATTAGCTTAAGTTGATGTTTGGGGCATTTTGGTCCAAAAATCTTAATTTTGTTAGTGGGGCCCACAGGGGGTCCTGCCAAACCCTAATTTTTAGAAAATTAGTAAAAAATTAGAAAAATCCCAAAATTTTAGAATTGACTAAAAATCACTTAAAACTCATAAATATAAATGTAATTTTTCTTAAAACATTTAGAAATCTCATTTATTTTTAAAAATCTTATAATTTAGATTAGAAAACGCATAAACCACACCTTAACCGATAAATCACACTAAAATAAAACCAGTTAAAAAATAAGAGTCCTTACAATTTAGTGAGATGTTAGTCAAATTGGGTTGGCTTCATGTTTACTTTTTTGATAAAAATGGGGGATTGTTGTGTCTTTATCATGACTATAAATCAAATGATTGATTGCACGGATCATGTGATTGATTGTTTGGTCTTCCTTTTGGACATTTTTTGAACCCGAACAATCATTAATTGCAAATTTATGTTATTCAAGTTGTTGTCTATATATTTTACTTGCAAATTCATATTGTTCAAGTGTGAAGCTTATCATATACTTGGGGTGGGTGTTGGATTAATGCTAGTAGGGGGTGTCGCTGGAGCGAAGGAGGAGGCCGGGGCAAAGGGGATGGGGAGGTAGGGCTTCAGTGGGTTAGGGGAGATGGGACAAAAAATTGAACAAAGTGTCGGGGTTGCATGGTTGCCAAAACGAAAAGAAGAGGCCAGAGTCGAGAGCATGAAGAAAGTAGAACAGGAACGGGTGGGACTAAAGGCTGCGGCAAGAACAAAAAGCCTAGCCCTCGATTTTCCAAGGGATGTGGGTGTGGCTATAGCTAGAGGGGGTTGCCTGGGGTTGAATGGGGAGGGTGGTCAAAACCCAACGTATCAATGGGGTCAGAGGCGGGGTTAAAAGGAGGCCGAAGATGGGAAAAAGAAAGGGGGAGGTGATTTTGAAGGAAAGGACCAAGATGGCTCAAATGTGGCATGTTACCATGTCAAAACAGGAGGTGCGGTGAAAAGTAAACAAGAGAAAAATCATTATGGTCGTCCTAGAGGATTCCTCCACGAAAGGAAGACGTCATTTATGAGAATCAACATTGCAGGCACAAAAGCATATTAGAACAAGTAATTCACTAGTAAACTTATGCTAATGTTTACTAGAGTGGGCCGTTAATCCTCAGGTTAAAAGGCAGCTACTATCAAGGATATCCCGACAAATATCCTGCATTGAGGACCAAAGAACCTTCCAGGGAAGAGATTTAGCGCTACTCATTCATGTGGGATGGAAAAGGAAAATGTAATGGAAAGAAGCATTTTACGTCACAAAGAATCGTTGGTGTTGAACCGTTGGTTACAGCTCTGTAAAAGTGGTGTGGGATTTATTACCACGGCAAAATTTATGGGGATATCTTTCTGTCATTCTTTCTTCCAATTACATAATGATTTTCCTTGTACCCTGGACACAGAAAAGTAAATATATCCACTGATTTATTTTTATTTATCCGTGTAAAATTTTATTAACCTCCCATAAAAAGCAGAGAAATGACTTAAACAAGGGTAAAAGAAAAGAGAGCGACAGGGCTGCAGTGGGGACCCCACTCTGCAGCTTGAATTGACAAGTAATGAAGGAGTCGGGCGGATGTGGGTCAGCATGCAGTGTCAGCACCCATGTGACCCTCAATTATAAAATAGCACAAAAAGGGACCGCATCGTGACAAAGCTACAAAAGTAGAGAGAATCAGTCAGTGATAATAACTCCTTTTCTTGATTAGGGTGCTATCCTTTTTTTTTCCTTTCTCCTCTTTCTTCCTTGAAAAAAAACATCTATTGTTTAAATCTAAATCTGACGAAAGTCTGCACGTAATCACAAGGTTAACAGAGAGTGGCATGGTTGCTTTCGAAACTTGATACTCGGAGCCTTCAAAGTCTGGGTCAATACGCCTACTCTCCCAGCTTCATCTTCGTCTTCAGTTCCCTGCTTCTGTAGTTGCTGCTGCTGCTCGGGAAGCACGGCCTCTTCTTTACAAAGAACTTTACCCCAAAGATGGTACAGGGTCACAGTTACATAACCAAGTTATTCTGAGACAATGGGAGTAAAAAGTGAAAGAAAAAAAAAACACTATAGAAAGATGTATCTAGCGAGAAAAGCTAGCTATATAAAAGATCCATGACCCATGTGGTGTGGTAGTACTAAAATCAGTGGCCTGTATGTATAGCAATGTGTATGTAGAGTATGGTATTTGATGTTGTCTGTCTTCTTTGGCTCTACTGTGTAATATTATATCGTTGGGTATCTAGCATCTGAAAGGTAACTGCCAAAAAAGAAAGAAAAGCGGACCATCAAACCTGAATGAGCATGTGACATCCAACACATGTTGGATTGGGAAAAGCAGATAAAGGCACATCATAATTTCAGGCAATTAAATCTATATCAAAATTCATGTACTTACTGACCAGAACTAAAAGGGATCGCCTACTTTCAGGTGCGCAGGCTACTTTCTACACCTACATTTCTATAGCACCATGGCCGGAGGAGAGCCTGGATGAATACATAAAACGACCTTAATTAATACACATTCATGGTCTATGGAATTTAGAAAGCCGGGCTTCGTACCAGACTACATGATGGAATGGAACTGTAAAGCCTACCTTGGCATCTGGAAAAAGCAGGACTTGAAGGAACCCATATCCAATGTAGACGTTGCCGGGAACAGGGAAGAGGCAATCAGGTTATCAGTTGAAGCGGTAGCACTACTGATGGCTGTGGAACTCCTATCACCGGCAGAGGCTGCCGCTTCAGATGTGAAGATGGAAGATGCTGCTCCAACACATTTGGTGGGCGATGCAAAAGGGCTGTCTGGCAGATTGTGCTCCACACTAAGAAACCGGCAAGCAATTACAATGATGAAATTATAAACATGGGCCAGAACCGAATATATGTACATACTGTATATAGCAAATACGAAGAACTTATTCCACGTAAAAAAGATTTTGACTGATCAGAATCATCAGATGGGGAAATGCTTAAATTGACTTCCATTATACCTCTCTTGGAACTCGTCTGGATTCCTCGGCCCATCTTCATTTCTGTTGTCGTTAAAGCATGATTCCTTATCAGCCGATGGGGAAATGGATGCAGCAGGGCTTGGACTATTTTCTGCGCCCACCAAAAATAGGAAACCTTTTTTTTAACTCTTCTTTCTTCGAGGGGGAAAAAGTTCATTCCTGTGTTTCTTTTTGTTTGCTGTTCAAATAAGGATGACGATAATAACAAGAACAATCACCGTAAGAGATAAACACCTTGAATTATATCAGGACTGCTCCTGTAGATGCGATTAAAAGAATTCGGGGAAGGTAGAGGGCTATTAGTGGAAAGATTCCGCCTCTTGACATCTAAAAGCTGCAGGCCCATCAATCTCCGCCCCTGTAATTCCAATGCCTGCTGCAAGTCTGCCTGCTGTTCTTCTAGCTTTCTCCTCAACGCCATTTCCTGGGAGTTGTTGTATAACATCCTCGCACCTGAGCCAATTCGATAGCAAATGCCATAAATGCCATGTCCCAAAAAAAGAAAATATGAATGATTCCTCCTTCCAGAAGAAAATCAAGAGAGAGAGGGAGCAAGAAAAACTTACCCAGTTGCTGGAGATCGTAGAGGTCTCGGGGATCGAGGCCCGTGGGCGTGGTGGACTCCCCCCTCTCAGCCTGTTGCTGCTGCTTCCTGTACGTAAGACACATAATAATAAGATCAGTGTCATCTCTCTAGTTAGACGACGGTTTAAGAACAGACTCAAGACCATCTCAAGGAGAGTGAGAGGAAGAGTGTGCCTGTACTTGTCAGGGACTTTGCCCTTCTCCTTGTAGGGCTTGACGAGGACCCGGGCGTCGCAGACAAAATGGGGATTGCCCTTGGCAAGTATGAGCTTCACCGTCTCCGGGTAGACGAAGGTCACAAACCCAAACATTCGCTTCTGCTGATACGGAATCCTCACGTCCTGTACTGGCCCGTATATGCTTTAACACACAAAACACCACGCTCAAATCAAATTAGCAGTTTTTTTTTTTGACTGAGCCAACAATCGTGTCCACCAACCAAATCTATACGACTCTATCTATATACCTGAAGTAATTGGAGACATCTTCTTCCCTGAAGGTACTGTCTGCCGGAAACGTGAGGTAGATCTGGCGGGAGCCCGGGTTCACCATCCCTGGCCCGGCGAAGTCGCTTCTCTCCATCCGCATGATCGATCGACTCCCAACTTTGTATGGATCGTCGCCTAGCATCAAGGCTGCCGCTGCGGCGGCCACTGCTCTGCATCTTCAGCAATAACCCATCAATTAGTATAGTCTAGTTCACTCATTCACTTATTTTGCGTCTTCAACCTAATTAGAAGAAAAGAATTACAAAGCATCCGGAATGGAGTTGGACCTCTGAGAGTCATTATGTTGGTGCTGTTGCTGAAGGAGGAAGTTCATGCACTTGTTGGAGTTGGGCAGAGTGAAAGAAGCAGAGGAGGGGGGAGACATGAGCTGGGTGGAGGCTCCCAGCCGCTGGCTTCTCGACCGGAGCAGCTCTTGACAGTGGTCGACCACCCCTTCCATCTGCTTCGCGGCAGTGGCGTCGGCAGAGGAATCCGGGAGGCCGTGCAGAAAGCGGCAGCTCGTCCCATTTTTGCAGTAGCCCCTAGCGTAGTAGAGGCAGGGCTTCCACCCAAAGCCGCCGCCGCCGCCAGCCCCTGCTGCGAGCAAGTCGACGTCGGCCAGGGAGCAGCTGCGCCGATGCTGGGCGCCAGTCGGCCCCCACGTGGGCGCGTAGGGGTAGAAGATACCGCCCTCCCCGGGGCTGGCGGGGCTCTCCGGGGCGTAGAACAAAGGATCCTGGCCGCCTCCGTTGAGAGAGTTGATCTTGGGAGGTCCAAAAGAGGGGTCGTTGAGGAAGGAGAGCTGGTCCTGAAGCTGGAGCTCGTCCATGAGGTCGCCACCGCCGGCATAGAAAGGGGAGGATGCTGTGGAGTTGGAGGAGGAAAACGAGTGGGAATGGGCCACCACGTTGATGGGGCAGGAGGTGGAGGAATTCGGACTAATCAGAGGGTCCTCAGTCTGGGTCGGGTTCCCGACTCCGGAGTCGTCAGCCCCATCGCAGCCAGAGCCGGCGCCGACGCTGCGGAGAAAAGGGGGGGCTGAGGCCCACGAGGCGGAAGGCATGCTCAAGGAATGGGGCAGATGGCTACCGATGCCCAGAAGTCGGGCCGTGGAACAAGAAGTCGACGACGACGAGGAAGAAGAAGAGGTGGAGGTGGAGGTGGAGGAGGAAGAAGAGGAGATATTGTTGCTGGTGTTGGTGAGGTTGTTGTGATGGCGGGAGTTGGGGAACGGGGAAGGGGAAAGAGGGGTGGAGGGTGTGGAAGGGGTGGAGTTGGGGATGAGGCCCAGGTCCTTCTTGGCCTTTAGAACCAAGGAGTGGAGGAGGGACTCGGGCCCAAAGGCCAAGCGTATCATCTCCTTGTCGCCGTGGTCTTGTATCAACAAGAGGCCCATGATTTTGGAGGCATTCTCCGGATCCAAGCTCTGGATTCTGGAGAAGACGATCTTGGTAGCCTCGTAGGCATCCATGGCCAACGATACCCGCCACAGCAGCTGCTGCCGAAAATTTCACAGCACTAGCACAAGTACTAGCTAGCTCTTCTGCTGCTACTGGAAATCTTATCAGAATCCTCCTAGTCCATCCAGGCTCCAGACCCACTTTTTCCCCTCGCTCCTCCCTGCTGCACACACTAAGAAATATTAAAATTATATATATATATATAAAGCAGATAAAAAGAAAAAAATTACAAAAGTCACACAGTGAAAGCCATGAAAAAGTGTGAGGGTTCCCGTGGGAGACCTTGAAAAGGGTTGGGAAGGAGTTGGGACTAGCCCATGTTCCCAAAAAGGTAATGATGAACTAAATATAATTGAAAAGAAGAGAGGAAAAAGTGCTTTTAGCTAGAGGAAGCGATTATGCTGTGTCTGCAAAAATACTAGTGTAGAAGTGGAGTGACAAGTGAGCGAGTGGTGGAGCAAATAAAAGCAGTTTTGGCTTTTAAGTGCTCTGAACTGTTCTTCTTGGTCGAATTGAATCCCCGCCTGCAGCATGACTTACCAGGGACAGCGGAGGCTGGAATACCACACCTGTCTGCAACGCCCGGCTTGACGATTTAGCTCCTGAGCGTGAAGTTATCTCAAAGCGAGGACTGGATTAACAGACTAATGGTACTCCTCCCAAGTCCCACCCACCCTCTGCAGCAGCTACTGGTACTCCTCACAATGTGTGAAAATTGCTGCTGTTACTGCTGCAACATCTCATAAAATTGTGGGAGAAGGGAAGAGGGAAAATGAGGAAGACTACTGTCTCACTGTCGATAGAGCGAGCTCAGCAGTCAAGGCATGGGTTAGTGCGGGCAAAACAAGCCCCTAACCCGGCCCCTCTCTCTTTGCCTCCTCCACTCTCTCTTCTACTTCTATCTGCCCCTCAACCTGAAGTGAACTACAAGAGCACAAGAGTGACTGGGTAGATCCAGATCTGCATAAAATTGGGAACATACCATCTACCCCCTTGTAAGCATCTCTGCTCGCAGTTGGGTCAATGCTCTCCCACTTTCTGTCTCACTCCCTCTCTCGCTCTCTCCCTCCTTGTCATTCCTGGATTAAGGACCCACATCCTTCATTGTCTATAATTTTTAAAATTTTTAAAATCCTCCCCCACTGTGGTGATGTTATTGCCCTTGCGCTGTCTGTGCCCCCTGCTTTCTGCTCTTTATTATATAAGTGTAATAAAACAACATATAATATGCATAAGGCAAAGGAGAAGAGTGGTGCGTAGGAGAGTTTTGTCGTGTACACAAATCGTATGGGGATTCGTATGGCATGGGAGCATGGATCTTGTGTCCCTCTCCTCTCTCGTCCTATCCTGATGCCCCCATATCATTTTTTCATTGATATGACAATATGTCCCCACATCATTAGCTTAAAAAAACAGGTTTTTTTTCCTTGTAGGGGCAAGTGTCCCTTCATTTTCGCCTTTTTGTCCCATATTCTAATTTTTTCACTTTTTATCCAGCGGGGGGCGAATTTTTACGGGAGAGCTTAGGTTTTGGATTTACCTGGGACACATACATACGCTCTTTAGATCTCAAATGTGCAAACACAAACTCGGTCTGCGTCGCTTTTGCCGATCGTCCTTTGAGCACCACTGTTGTTTGTCTTTTATATTTCTTTTCACTGTGCGACTGCAGAGAGCACAGCGAGAAAAGCGGCAGGGTGCACATGGTGGGCTCCATGCCCAGACTCCCATGGCAGTGGCGCGGTGAATTACGAACTTGTATTTCTTACATATATTTCTTTAATAATATTCTCTTCCTATTTTAATAACCCTATTTATAATTTTTATTATTTTTATTACATTATATATGTTATGTGTTTAACCATAATAATAAGAACGAAATCATCACCCCCGCATCTTCTAAACTCCTCCAACCTTGAACTCGCACATCAGCCACTTCTACCTTCACTTATAATTTTTAAATAAATAACTAAAATCTTATTTCCTGTAAAGTTATGTCAAAGTTATGTCTAAATAAAGCCATCTAAGATCCCGAAAGAAACGTTGAGGAACAACAGAAGAAAAGGAGGCAGGCAGTTTCTTCATTCTCCTTTTCATAGATATTCAAGATTAAGCGCATGGTCGGCAAACTGTTGCCCACTTCGCTCAAGTCTTCTCCTTCTCTCACCTCAGCCATTGTCTCAGGTTGCTGGTGGAAGAAGGTGACACCTCCTATGATGCCTCGACCCACCAACCGACCCGGGCTGGGGGTCTTGAACATAATGAAACCCAAATCTAAAACCAAAAGTGGCACACTCTGTATGCGAGAGTCTTTTTATTTTTTTACGTGCTATGAAATTTTAGCGCTCCGTTGCACGTAGGCAAGAACTAGCCTAATTATATAACTAATTCAGACCGGGCCAACGTTGCATTGTCGTTGGTTGCCTACGTACATATAGGATAACATCCACAATGTTACTCCGATATGATCGGATCTAGACATAGTTCTGCCTACTAGCTACTACATACATCAAACCATAAAAAAACATATACGTATACCCGAATATTTAATCGGGGTTATACGAAAACCCATCAACACACATCTCGCTCTATCATAGAGACGAGCACCACACAATCAATACGAAAACCCGATAAAACACCGACAATACATATCTCGCTCTATCATAGAGACGAGCACTACACAACCACCACAACATGCCTCACTCTATCCTAGAGCAAGACCACACATTCACACGTCTCGCTCCATCACTGAGCCGAGACCCCACATCACACGTCTCGCTCCATCACTGAGCCGAGACCACACATCACACGTCTCGCTCCATCATTGAGTCGAGACCACACGTCTCGCTCCATCACTGAGCCGAGACCGCACGCATCACACGTCTTGCTCTATCATAGAGTGAGATGGAACACAATCATCGGTCTCGCTCTATCACTGAGCCAAGACCGAACACACACACAACACGTCTCTCTCTATCCCAGAGCGAGACAGCACACATCATGACATATATGCATAATATATCATAATATAAACACACACACGACCCGTCTCTCTCTAACCCAGAGCGAGACAGCACACATCATGCATCATGGCATAACATATCATAAGATAAACACACGCACAACCCGTCTCTCTCTCACCCAGAGGGAGACGACACACAACATGACATAAAGGCATAGCATAACATACCATCATATAAACACATGCACAGCCGGTCTCTCTCTAACCCAGAGCGAGACGGCACACATCATGGCATATACGCATAACATAGCATAATATAAACACACGCACAACCCGTCTCTCTCTAACCCAGAGGGAGACGGCACACATCATGCACATAAGTATAGCATAGCACACATCATAACCAGCACATGTCGTTATAATTAAACTAGGAGGTCAGAAACTCTTACTCCCCTGATGTCTCACGAGGTAGCGGTATTCGGGACGCACGTTTCTGGGCGTCCTCCCCTTTAGGTCCGGAGACAGCGGACAAAGCCTCCCCCAGCCTCTATACGTTCGTCGCCTTGCACCGAAAGATGACCCGACCAACTCTCCCCTTTCCTGGAAACCTTGTTTTCTGCGCCCGTGGGCAGCGGGCAGAACCTCCCCTACTCAGGGTGTCCTTCACACATCGTGGCCCTTCGATGGAGAACGGAGCCTCCCCTACATCGGGCCACTTCCCTTGATCTGGCCCGGTAACGGAGGACGGAGCCTCCTCTCTCTCCGGGCCATCTCTCTCTCACTCTCGGGGCAGGAGGGCAGCGGACATAACCTCCTCTTGCCCCAGGTCGTTCCTCCCTTATAGAAGTGCCAACTCGAGGAATGAACCATGCCATTGCGTAGATCACCTTCGAATTAGCTAGGAACGCCTCAAGAACGGAAGAAAACAAACTCCAAACGAGTCCGGAAACTCCTCCCGAAAATAACGGGAATTTGGTATTATAGAGGAGCCAAGAGCGTATGAGACGCCCACCCGGACGCGCGCGCCACGCGTCGTGTGCCTGCGCGGCGTGCAACGCGCTGGCCACGTGCTGCGCCCGCATGCCGTGGACGTGCCCCGCGTCGCGTGGGGCCCGGCCCCGCGCCACGCGGGCCGAAGCGCAGCTCCCGTGCGTCGCGCAGGAGCCGGTCTGCGATGCTGGCCCTGTCCCGCGTCCTTGCGGGACAACGCGCGGGTAACCGTGCGTCGCGCGGGCCCCCCACCACGCGGTGCCGCACCACGCGTCGGGCGGCGCCACTGGCGTCACGCTGACGCCAGCTAATTTGTCCCATATGATTAAAATAATATATTTTCTATATTATTTTAATCCAAAATATTTAAACTTCAACGAGCGATATCTTCTTACCCCGAAGTCGGAATCGTACGTTCTATATACCGATGGACTCGTATTGACAAGTCCTTCGATACAAGACCACACATAGGTAGGTTATCCCGCTCTTTTAAAGTGGGCCCCGCCCATGCGGCACGCTTCCCGAGGTTGTAACTTTCGCTCCCAACCTCCGTTTTGTGCGTTCTTCGATTCGTCACGCTCGTTACTCCGAGCTCTACCCATCTACAGGGGTTTCATCCCTTGAAACCCCTGACACTTAATCACAAAATTACTGAATTACCCTTAACCCACCCGGGTTAAGCGTAATCGAAAAACGGGTCGTCACACCTCCCCGCCCAGGTTGTCCGTGCAGCATGACGACTGCTGCTCGCCCACATAGGCCCCGCGTAGGCACTCTTGAAGATGGGGCTCCTCAGTTCTAGGAGTACACCTCCGGTGTTGGGAACGCTTCCTTGTGGAGCTGCCCCTCTCCCACTCTGCTCTCGATGGCTGCTGCCTTGGCGCGCTTTGTGATCGCAATCCCTAGTTGACTCCATCGCTGCCATGTAGTTTGGCATTGCCCAAGTTGCGGTCGACCCTCCTAAGTCGTGTTCCATGCCCGAAGTACCACCCGACAGTTGTGGCACGACAGTGGATGTGCTAGGGGTGTGTGACGTCGGGGTGGCCGTCCTGTCCTCTCTAGCACACCGTGGGCTGGCGAAGCGCACCTAGATAGGACGGGCCTTGGCCGGGGAGGGTGTGGCGGGTGCCTAGATTTGGGTCTAGCGGAGTGGGAAGAAGGGGAGGTAGATAGTTTCTTCCTTCTCTCACGTCTTCTCCTTCTCATGGATATCTCAGGCATTGAGGTGACTGTCGCCTAGCTCAAGTCCGACAGCTTCTGGATCAGGGGAGTGAACTACAACAATGTCTTCATACCGGCGAGGGTCCTCCCGATGCCCTACACCCAGAGGCTTGCCATTGTCTACCAAAACCTGGGCAACTGGTCCTCCCATTTCTACAATGTCCCCAGCCACACGATGGCCGGCCTAGTCATTGGATTTCTTGCTTATAATGCAACATCCTTGGATGATGATGGGAGAATAGCAGCTCCAAAAAGCTCGACCTTCCTGTGAGGGGCGATCCTATTTAAGTTTACTTCCCAAGCCTTCAAAGCATTAATGGAAGAAACAATTCATCAGCAAAATGCGTCAGTTTGGAAAGGGAGGGTTCGTTCAATCCAGTGAAATTGTCCTACCCGACATGTGAGAAGCATCCTAAACCCATCTAATAGCTTAAATTGAGCCAAATGGAGCAATTAATGTAGAACACTGTTTTTTTTTTCTATTGGAACTATTAATTTAGGATGGAGGGAGTACTATATTAAACGTAAAATGGTGAAATTTTATACATTAAAAAAGTGATTCATCATTTAAACATTTTTGATTAAATGGGTTTAAAACTCATCAACTGTAGTTAAATAATGAAGGTGGTTCTTAACTTAAAAATTAACATTATTAAAGCATTTTCTATATTTCTTTCCCTCAAGAATCCGAATATTGTATTTTGATTGGATGTTGTTATTCCTATTCGATTTTTTTATACCAAAATTATATTCTAATCTTTAATTGAAGAGAAGGCTCAAGTATAGTTTTAATATAAAAGAAGTAAAGCAGGGATATCATTTTTCATTTTGATTTGAAGGGCGAGGCATTTTTACCATTGATATCCTACATTACTTTTGTAGTTGTGCCCCCACCCGTGTGCTTATGGCTCGAAAAAGAGGTTAGGCCAAGTTAGATTGGGTCAAGTTAGTCTTAACTCGTACTTAAATAGGCTCCAGTCAAGACTCGACACTATTTATTAGAAGGGTTGAAAATATAACTCCTAACCCTATTTTAGTTAGATTAGGTTTGGCATTTGGGCAGTTTTAGTTGAACTAATATTTTATATAATTACAGGTAATTGTAATGAATACTTTTCTTCTCATAAAACTATATTAATGGCAGTTGTTTAAAAGATGAAAATACCCATCCTTCGTATAAAAGAACTAAAATGCCCAATTTGAAAGTTTGTGTGCACTACGTACATTTTTTATGCTTTTTTTCCTTGTAGAATTTATTGCAATCTTGAACAACCGTCTCTGCCAAAGGATATTGAGGATTTCCACCATTAACCATCACTAGCGAACTTTCGCTTCTCCGATCTCAAGCAATATTTGCTTCTCAACTTTTCCAGCGTAAACATATTTGAAGGGGCTTTTCATCTTCAAAGCAAAGATAGTTCTTGCATTTTTTTCGAGAAACACAATTCTTGCAAATTTAATCAATACCTTGTAGGATATATTTGTTGGCACAATCATAGTTTTATTTGCCAATTTACGAGCAATGTAACACTAGGGATTTTTCTAGACCCCATATACTTGGCTACATAAAAAAAATGAGTTTGACCATTAGGTCTTCTCAATAGAATAACTTCCTATGTGCATAGAGTTTGGATTTAAAATTTTATTATTAAAAATTTAGACAAAAAGATCTTCAAATACTACCAAGAACGCATAAATCGGAGTTTAAATAAGGAAGTTATGGCTTGGGCCTTGGGTACTATTGGCAACCCATCGACATGTCAATGATCTCCTTGGTGAAAATCAATGTTACTATCAGCTAACCACTCATTTGTCAATTAGGGTGTCAACAGTTCAGGCAATTATGTGGTTGGGCTAAAAAACTACCCAGTTTGACTGTTATAAACAAGAATTTCGTTTATTCTCCCTTATAAGTACCCTTTAAGGCCCTTAGACTCCCTTTTTATTTAAATAAATATCTCAAAATAAAGAGAAAGAAGATTATGGGCACCTCAAATTAAGAGGAATTAGGTTGGGGGGGGGATTCTGTAGAGATTGGTAGACAGTGTACATAAGAAGGATTTCTATTTCATAAAATAGGTTGGATTGATAACCTTAAACCCTCTATAATCTTAAAACATAGAAAATGCACAATCTTAAGAATTGTGGCTTATCAAATTATTGTGAATCCAAAGTCCCATGTTAGATTGGTAACCTTGTTACCATTTAATAGTTTTGAATGGATGGTTTTATCTAATTATATGTCTATTGATGAATTCAAAAGCATATTGTAGATTATTTCTGAGAATTTATTGGAATTTGACATGATGAAGATATGTGATTATTTTTTTTCCAATTCATATGATTATAGGATAGTAAAATCATAGTTCTTCATGAAGCAATTGTGGTTTAAGTGAGGAATGAATCATGTTATTTGTTTTGAGAGCTTTAGGTAAATTAGAATGATCTCTTTCATGTTCTTCACAATCACTAGTGTAACACTCGAGTATTTTATAAACATTTTTTAAAAGTTGAAGGAAAAATTTTGTAATATAATAGTAATAAATCGAGCAAAATGACAATATCCGAAACTTGTGAAAATATTTTTTTCTAAATCATCATAAGGCTAAACGAAATATTCTCATGTGTTAATCAGAAATAAAATACATAAAATAACTTGTCATGTCTATGAGCTTAATCATAAATACATCTCATGCATCTCTGAGTACAATCTCACAACAGACCAAAGCTAAATTCCATATACAAGTCCAGACTCATACAAACAACTCTCATCTTACCCAATATATCAAATTGTGGCAACTAAGATAGACTCACAATAAGCCAAAGACATACAAGGAACTCACCAAAGCAATCCACCAAGGAATACAAACATCCAGCCCAAAGGAGCTCTTAATCAAAAACCTACAAAAGCCTCTCGAACATACAAGACTAGAAAGAGGAAAAATGAGTATTTTCTTACTCAAATAGAAAATATTCAGTAGGGGAGTTCTAATCAGTGAATTATGTAAGTCTATACATAGATGCACTCATGTTATTTTTACAAGAAGTAGACATAGCAAACATAATCAAAATCTCACTAGATAACATGTCCACAACATTCTAGCTTACCATACATACATTTACTATTACTTATAGCATCATACTCAATCTTCACAATTACAGTCTTGTTCAGATATCTTGCTCAAATCTTACACATACAGTCTTACTTGGAAGCTTACACTTACCATCATGCTCAGAAACTTACACTTACAAACTTATGCAAAATCTTACAAACTTACTTAGAATCTTAAATATATTACCAACAATGAGAGCTCATTACCATTCAATTAGCTCAAGTGTTGAAGGATAGGGACGCCATTGGGTCATTACCTTAACCTGCAGGGAGTATTAGATGCCATGGACTTTTCTGAAGGTAGGGTACACCTATGCACATGGGGCACAAGATCAAACATGTAAGAGTATATCCATAATACTACTTACCTTAGTATACAAATGCACACACTCTAGGGGTCATAAAGTGCCAACTAAAGGTTGAAGTCTTACAATGCCACTTTTGGGCTGAAGTCTTACAGTGTCACTCTTGAGCAGAATCAAATAGTGTCAACCAAGGGCAGAAAACTTACAGTGCTCTCAATAGGGCATTAAATTTCTAGGTTTAAATACAACACCAAGATAATACTAACAAAACATAAAATGCCCTTAACAAAGCATCAGATGTTTGGGCTTAAATATTGCACTAACAGGGCGTTAGTCGTTCTATATTTTAAACTATTGTATTTCATATTTTTGATTTCAAAATGCAGACTAAAATGCACGATTTGATACTACATACTAGAATCATAGGTTTTGAGAATGCAAGATAAAATACACGACAAAATTCAACTTTTATCTAAACACAAGATATAAATTATTAAATCCTCAAATATTAGTTGCATAAATAAAAATAAATGATAATTATATAATAAGATGATATTATGTGCACCTTGTCATTTGCATATGTGTAACATCCTCAATTTTTCTGTAATTTTCTTTAAAATTTTTGACATTTTTTGCAAGTATTTTTTATGGGGAAATTTATCGTTTAGGAGTATCTATTTTTGTGATTGACCTCTATATTCGTAATCATAGAGCCGGGAGTGGTATTTAGTCACAAGTCATGGGAGCGATATTGCGACATATGTGGAGCGATATTGCTACATATGTGGAACGATATTGCTACAGATGTGGAATGATATTGCTACATATGTGGAGCGATATTGATACATCATGGAGCATTATTACTACATATGTTGAGCGTTATTGCTACATATGTGGAGCGATATTTCTGCATATGTGGAGTGATATTACTATATATGTAGAGCGTTATAGCTACATATGTAGAGCGATATTACTACATCTGTAGAGCGTTATTGCTACATATGTGGAGCGATATTGATAAATAGTGGAGTGTTATTGCTACATATCTGGAGTGATATTTCTACAAATGCAGAGTGATATTGATACATAGTGGAGCGTTATAGCTACATATGTGGAGCGATATTACTACATCTGTGGAGCGTTATTGCTACATATGTGGAGCGATATTGATACATAGTAGAGCGTTATTGCTACATATGTGGAGCGTTATTGCAACATATGTGGAGCGATATTACTACATCTATGGAGCGTTATTGCTGCATATGTAGAGCGATATTGCTACATATGTGGAGCGATATTGCTACAAATATGGAGCGATATTGCTACATATGTGGAGCGATATTGATACATAATAGAGCGTTATTACCACATACGTAGAACATTATTGCTATATGTGTGGAACGATATTCCTACATATGTAGTGCGATATTGCTACATAAGTGAAGCGTTATTGCTACATACGTAGAGCGATATTGCTACGTATGGGGAGCCATATTGCTACATATTTAGAGCAATATTGCTACAAATGTGGAGCGATATTGCTACGTATGTGTGGAGCGATATTCCTACATATGTTAAGCACTATTTATACATATGCTACATATTTCGAGCGATATTGTTATATAATGGAGTGTTATTGCTACATATGTGGAGCACTATTTATACATATGTAGAGCGATATTGCTATATATGTGGAGCGATATTGCTACATATGTAGATCAATATTGCTACATATGTTGAGCGTTATTACTAAATATGTGGAGCGATATTGCTACATATGAGGAGCGATATTGTTACAAATGTGGAGCTATATTGGTACATATGTGGAGCGATATTGATACATATTGGAGCGATATTGATACATATGTGGAGCGTTATTGCTACATATATGGAGCGTTATTCCTACATATGTGGAGTGATATTGCTACATATGTGGAGCGATATTGTTACATATGTGGAGCGATATTGCTACATATGTTGGGCGATATTAGTACATAATGGAACGTTATTGTTACATATGTGGAGCGATATTGCTGCATATATAGGAGAGATATTATTACATATGTGGAGCATTATTGAGATATATGTAGAGCGATATTTTTATGTATGTGGAGTGTTATTTCTACATATGTGGATCAATATTGCAACATATGAGGAGCGTTATTACTAAATATGTGGAGCAATATTGCTACATATGTGGAGCGCTATTGATACATATGTAAAGCGATATTGTTATATATGTTGAGCGATATTGCTACATATGTAGATCAATATTACTATATATGTGAAGAGTTAATACTAAATATGTGGAGCAATATTGCAACATATGTGGAGCGATATTGATAAAAATGTGGAGATATATTGTGACATATGTGGAGCGATATTGATACACAATGGAGCGATATTGTTACATATGTGGATTTTTATTGCTACATATGTTGAGCAATATTGCAACAAATGTGGAGCGATATTAATATATAATGGAGCGTTATTGCTACATATGTAGAGCTATATAGCTACATTTGTAGAGCGATATTGTTACATATGTGGAGCATTATTACTACATATGTTGAGTAATATTGCTACATATGTAGAGTGATTTTGCTACATATGTGGAACAATATTGCTACATTTGTGCAGCGATATTGATACATAATGGAGCGTTATTACTACATTTGTGGAGTGTTATTGCTACATATGTGGAGTGTTATTGCGACATATGTGGAGCGATTTTGCTTCATATGTGGAGCGATATTGATACATAATGGAGTGTTATTATTGCATATGTGGAGCACTATTGATATATATGTAGAGCGATATTGTTATATATGTGGAGCATTATTGCTACATATGTGGATCAATATTGCTACAAATGTGGAGCGATATTGTTACATATGTAGAGCGATATTGATATATAATGGAGGGATATTGATGCATATGTAGAGCGTTATTGCTACGTACGTGGAGCGATATTGGTACATAATGGAACATTATTGCTACATATGTTAAGCATTATTGCTACATATGTAGAGCGATATTTCTACATCTGTGGAGCAATATTGCTATATATGTGGAGCGATATTGTTACATAAGTGGAGCATTATTGATAAATAATGAAGCGTTATTGCTATATATGTAGATCATTATTGCTACATATGTGGAGTGATATTGCAACATATGTGGAGCGATATTGTTACATATGTGGAGCGATATTGCTACAAATGTGGAGCTATATTGCTGCATATGTGGAGCGATATTCATACATATTGCAGCGATATTGATACATATGTGGAGCGTTATTGCTACTTATATGGAGTGTTATTGCTACTTATATGGAGCGTTATTGCTATATATGTGGAGTGATATTGCAACATATGTGGAGCGATATTGTTACATATGTGGAGCGATATTGCTACGTATGTGGAGCAATATTAGTACATAATGGAACGTTATTGTTACATATGTGGAGCGATATTGCTGCATATAGGCATGATATTGTTACATAAGTGGAGCATTAATGATACATATGACGAGCAATATTTCTCTATATGTGGAGCGTTGTTTCTACATATGTGGATCAATATTGCTACATATGTGGAGCATTATTACTAAATATGTGGAGCGATATTGCTACATATGTGGAGCAATATTGCTACAAATGTGGAGCGATATTCTTATATATGTAGAGCGATATTGATATATAATGGAGGGATATTGATACATATGTAGTGCATTATTGCAATGTATGTGGAGCGATATTGGTACAAAATGGAACGTTATTATTACATATGTTAAGCATTATTACTACATATGTAGAGCGATATTGATACATCTGTGGAGCGTTATTGCTATATATGTAGAGCGATATTGCTACATATGTGAAGTGATATTGCTACATATGTAGAGCGATATTACTACATATGTGGAGCGATATTGCTACATAATGGAGCGATATTATAACATATGTAGAGCGATATTGCCACATATGTGGAGCGTTATTGCTACAGATGTGGAGCTTTAATGTTACATATGTGAAGCGATATTGCTACATATTTGGAGTGATATTGTTACATACGTAAAGTGATATTGCTACATATGTGAACAAATATTACTACATATGTTGAGGGATATTAATACATAATGAAGCATTATTGCTACATATGTGAAGCGATATTACTACATATTTGAAGCGATATTGCTACATATGTGGAGCGATATTCCTACAAATGTGGAGCGATATTGCTATATATGTAGAGCGATATTAATACATAATAGAGCGATATTTATACAAATGTAGAACGTTATTGCTACATATGTGGAGTAGTACTCTTACATTTGTGAAGCGATATTGATACATATGTGGAGCGCTATTGATACATATGTAAAGCGATATTGTTATATAAGTGGAGTTATATTGTTACATATGTAGATCAATATTGCTACATATGTAGAGCGTTAATACTAAATATATGGAGCGATATTGATACAAATGTGGAGCGATATTGCTACATATGTGAAACGATATTAATATATAATGGAGCGATATTGATACATATGTGGAGCGATATTTCTACATATTTTGAGCAATATTGCTACATATGTGGAGTGATATTGATATATAATGGTGTGTTATTGATATATAATGGAGCATTATTTCTATATATGTGGAGCGATATAGCTACATTTGTGGAGCGATATTGTTACATATGTGGAGCATTATTACTACATATGTTCAGTTATATTTCTACAAATGTGGAGTGATTTTACTACATATACGGAGCAATATCGTAACATTTGTAGAGCGGTATTGATACATAATGGAGCGTTAATGCTACATATGTAGAGCGTTATTTCTTCATATGTGGAGCGTTATTGGGATATAAGTGGAGCGATATTGCTACATATGTGCAGAAATATTGATGCAAAATGGAGTGTTATTGTTACATATGTGAAGCGTTATTGCTACATATGTTGAGCGATATTGCTACATATTTGGAGAGATATTATTACATAATGGAGCGATATTCCTACATATGTTAAGCGTTATTGCTACATATGTACAACAATATTACTACAAATGTGGAGCGATATTGTTACATATGTTGAACGATATTGATATATAATGGAGGGATATTGATACATATGTAGTGCGTTATTGTAACGTATGTAGAGCAATATTGGTACAAAGTGGAATGTTATTGATACATATGTGAAGCGTTATTACAACATATGTGGAGCGATATTGTCACATCTGTGGAGCATTATTGCTACATATGTGGAGCGATATTGCTGCATATGTGGAGTGATATTGTTACATATGCGGAGCGATATTGCTACATATGTGGAGTGATATTGCTACATATGTGGAGCGATATTACTACATATTTGGAGCGATATTGTTACATAATAGAGCGATATTCCTACATATGTTAAGCGTTATTTCAACATATGTAGAGCGTTATTGCTACTTATGTAATATTGTTACATATGTCGAGCGATATTGTTACATATGTCGAGCGATAATGCTACATATGTGGAGCGTTATTGCTATAGATGTGGAGCGTTATTACTACATATGTAAAGTGATATTGCTACATATGTTAAGCATTATTACTACATATGTTGAGCGATATTGTTACACCTGTGGAGCGTTATTGCTACATTTGTGGAGCGAGATTGCTACATATGTGGAGTGATATTGCTACATATGTGGAGCGATATTGCTATATATGTGGAGCATTATTGCTACATATGTGGAGCGAGATTGATACATATGTGGAGCAATATTGATACATAATAGAGTGTTATTGTTACATATGTGGAGCGTTTTTACTACATATGTGGAGCGATATTGCAACATATTTGGAGCGATATTGTTACATAATGGAGCGATATTCCTACATATATTAAGTATTATTTCTACATATGTAGAGCGATATTGCTACAAATATAGAACGATATTGCTACATATGTGGAGCGTTATTGCTACATATGTGGAGTGATATTGTAACATATGTGGAGCGATATTGCTACATATGGGGAGCGATATTGGTACATCTGTGGAGTGATCTTGTTACATCTGTGGAACATTATTGCTACATATGTTGAGCGATATTGCTACATATGTGGAGTTATATTGATACATATGTGGAGCGATATTGTTACATATGTGTAGTGATATTGCTACATATGTAGAGTGATATTGTTACATATTTAGAGCGATATTGTTACATATTTAGAGCGATATTGTTACATATTTGGAGTGATATTGTTACATAATGGAGTGATATTCCTACATATGTTAAGCATTATTTATACATATGTGGAGCGTTATTGCTACTTATGTAGAGTGATATTGTTACATATGCGGAGCGATATTGCTACATATGTGGAGCGTTATTGTTATAGATGTGGAGTGTTATTGATACATATGTTGAGCGATATTGTTACACCTGTGGATCGTTATTGCTACATATGTGGAGTGAGATTTTTACATATGTGGAGCGATGTTGCAACATATGTGAAACGTTATTGCAACATATGTGGAGCGTTATAGCGACATATGTGGAGCGATATTGCTACATATGTGGAGCGATATTGATACATAATGGTGTGTTATTGTTACATATGTGGACCGTTATTACTACATATGTAGAGCTATATTACTACATATGTAGAGTGATATTGCTACATATATGGAGCGTTATTGGTGCATATGTGGAGTGATATTGTAACATATGTGGAGCGATATTGTTACATAATGGAGCGATATTGTTAAATATGTAGAGCGATATTGATACAAAAAGGAACGTTATTGATACATATGTTAAGCGTGATTACTACATATGTGGAGCGATATTGTTACATCTTCTGAGCATTATTGCTACATATGTAAACCGATATTGCTACATATGCGGAGTGATATAGCTACATATGTAGAGTGAGAATGCTACATATGTGGAGTGTTATTGCTACATATGTGGAGCGATATTTCTACATATTTAGAGCGATATTGTTACATAATAGAGCGATATTCCTACATATGTTAAGCATTATTTCTACATATGTGGAGTAATATTTCTACATATGTAGAACGATATTGCTACATATGTGGAGCGTTATTGGTACATATGTTGAGCGATATTGCTACATATGTTAAGCGTTATTACTACATATGTGGAGTGATATTGTTATATATGCAGAGCGTTATTGCTACATATGTGGAGCGATATTGCTACATATGTGGAGTGATATTTCTACATATATGGAGCGATATTGCTACAAATTTAGAGCGATATTGTTACATAATGGAGCGATATTCCTACATATGTTAAGCGTTATTTCTACATATGTTGAGCGATATTTCTACATATTTGGAGCGACATTGTTACATAATGGTGCAATATTCCTACATATGTTAACCGTTATTTATACATATGTGGAGCGTTATTGCTACATATGTGTTGCGTTATAGCCACATTTGTGGTGCGATATTGATACATATGTGGAGCGATATTGATGCAAAGTGGAGTGTTATTGTTACATATGTGGAGCATTATTGCTACATATGTGGAGCATTATTGTTACATATTTAGAGCAATATTGATACATAATGGAGCGATATCTCTACATATGTTAAGCGTTATTTTTACATATGTGGAGTGATATTGCAACATACGTAGAGTGATATTGCTACATATGTGTAGCGTTATTGCTACATACGTGTATTGTTATTGCTACATATGTAAAGTGATATTGTTACATATGTGAAGTGATATTGCTACATATGTGCAATGATATTGTCACATATGTAGAGCGATATTGCTACATATATGGAGCGATATTGCTACATATGTGGAGCATTATTGATACAGATGTGGAGCGTTATTGATACAGATGTGGAGCGTTATAGATACAAATGTGGAGTGATATTGCTACATATGTTAAGCATTATTACTACATATGTGGAGCGATATTGTTACATCTGTGGGGCGATAATGATATATATGTGGAGCTATATTGTTATATATGTAGAGCGATATTGATACATAATGGAGCGTTATTTCTCCTTATGTGGAGCGTTTTTCCTACATATGTAGAGCGATATGGCTATATATGTGGAGCGATATAGCTATATATGTGGAGTGTTATTGCTACATATGTGAAGTGATATTATTACATGTGTGGAGGGATATTGCTACATGTGTGAAGTTATATTGTTACATATGTGGAGCGATATTGTTACATATGTGGAGCGATATTGGTACATATGTGGAGCGTTATTGATACAAATGTGGAGCGTTATTGCTACATATGTGGAGCATATTGCTACATACGTTAAGCGTTATTACTACATATGTAAAGCGATATTGTTACATCTGTGGAGCGTTATTGCTACATATGTGGAGCGATATTCCGACATATGTGGAGTGATATTGCAACATATGTAAAGCGATATTGCTACATATGTTAAGCATTATAACTACATATGTGGAGCAATATTGTTACATTTGTGGAACGTTATTGCCTCATATGTGGAGTGATATAGCTACATATTGTAACATATGTGGAGCGATATAGCTAGATTTGTAGAGCGATATTGTTATATATGTGGAGCGTTATTACTACATATGTTGAGTAATATTGCTAAATATGTGGAATGATTTTGTTATATATGTAGAGCAATATTACTACATTTGTGGAGAGATATTGATACATAATGGAGCGTTATTGGTACATATGTAGAGCGCTATTTATATACATGTGGAGCATTATTGGGGCATATGTGGAGCGATATTGCTACATATGTAGAGCGATATTGCTACATATGTAGAGCGATATTGATAAATAATGGAGCATTATTGCTATATATGTAGAGTGATATTGCTACATATTTTGAGCGATATTTTTACATAATGATGCAATATTCCTATATACGTTAAGCGTTATTGCTACATATATGGAATAATATTGCTACAAATGTGGAGCGATATTGTTACATATGTAGAGCGATATTGATATATAATGGAGGGATACTGATACATATGTAGTGTGTAATTGCAACATATGTGGAGCGATATTGGTACAAAATGGAACGTTATTGATACATATGTTAAGCGTTACTACTACATATGTGGAGCGATATTGTTACATCTGTGGAGCGTTATTGCTACATGTGTGGAGTGATATTACTACATATGTGAAGCGATATTGCTACACATGTGGAGTGATATTGCGACATATTTAGCGTGATATTGTTACATAATGGAGCGATATTCATACATATGTTAAGAGTTATTTCTACATATGTAGAGCGATATTGTTACATATGTATAACGATATTGCTACATATGTGGAGCGTTATTGCGACAAATGTG